>JASAMX010028443.1:0-17436 GCA_030248175.1 Microlaimidae sp. YZB2_3
AGTTCAAATATTTCTTAGGCTTAGGTTCAGGTTCAGGCTTAGGCTTAGGCTTAGGCTTAGGTTCAGGCTTAGGCTTAGACTTAGGTTCAGGCTTAGGCGGTGTTTGTTGCAAACATACTTTTTGAGTCTGTCAACTCCACAAACTGTAGGGAGATTCCACAGTTATGGAGTGGCCCTTGTAAGAAGATGCTCGGAACCGCCCAGAACGGTTTGGGGACATTAGAGCCGAGGGACTTTCGAGCCGGGAGACTTTAGAGCCAGACCTGGGAGCTTAGGACCGCAGCCAAGACTTAGAGCCGAAATGAAAAATGCGTTTGCAAACAATATTAAAACAATATACAAGTAATGTAAAACATTTACATAACACTAACACATAAAAATTTCGGCAAAATTTTTGGCAAACCCTAAATTCCACCGACTCTGACTCCGACTCCGCCTCAAATTTCTGCAAATTATATATTGATGTGCAGGTCAGACGGAATCAACAAAAAAAGAACAAATTAAACAAATTAAAATGTTTTTTGAATAATTTTGGCTGTTTCTACATGTAAATTTTAAAAAATTAATAATTTTAAACTGAATTACACTATCAAAAACATTAAATTAAGCTTAAAAACCATTTCTGTAGTAAATTTAAAATGAAAATTTAAATTAATTATGCTCGATAAATTGATAGAATTCATATTATTATTTTCGTACAAGAACATGGCTCGAATTTTCATTTTGTTTAAATAAACAAGTTTTTTATATGAATTTAAGGTATGGCTAAGGGTTAAGATTAACATTTTAAAATATTTATTATAAAAAATATAAAAGATGTTTTATGTTAAAAAATTTTTGCACAACAAAAATAAGAACAAAAGAAATTTTTTCTTTACTAAGCCTAAGCAAAACCTAAAACTCATGATAAAAGTCTAAAAAAAAGCTTAAAAGCTATTGAAATGCTGATAAATTTAGTGCCTAAAGAAAAAAATATTTTGGAAAATATTTTGCCGAAAATATTCTTTGCTGACACCAAAAGGTTTTCAAAAATACTATTGAAAGGTGTTAAACAGTTTTACAAGTCAAAATCTCACTAATTTCCATAAAAAATGTACTAAATTTGTAAAATATGTAACGCACATAACAAAAAAATAATAAATTTAGGTGTTCGGCTCTAAAGTCCCTTAATTTTAATTTTTTATGAATTTTCTGAACACAAAAGTGACGTTACGGCTCCAAAGTCCCTCCAATACGGCTCTAAAGTCCCACACTACGGCTCTAAAGACCCTCGGCTCTAAAGTCCCCTCACTCCGGCTCTAAAGTCCCGTTACCCCCAGAACGAGAACGCTATCTCGATTCCCCAGAACGCGGTCCTGATTCCCCAGAACGCGGTCTCGATTCCCCATAAGGCCGTCTCAATTCCCCAGAACACGGTCTTGATTCCCCAGAAGCACATTAAAGTTGGCGTTGCATATTTAGAATTACTGTTTTCTTTAAAACTTTTTTACTATTTTTAATATAATTTTTTGATTGTTATACTAGGTGGGTGTTGTTGTTTCTAAGTATTTTCCCAAGTCCTTTCTAAATTTTATTGCTAAATAATTATTTAGGTGCGAAACTAAAAAATAAAGCATAAGAAATATAACAAGCATATTATAATAAAAATTGTGCTTATTACAATTAATAAAACATTTAACAAGAAAGTTAACAATTACAAACTAAATTTTTTGAAACAACGTAGAATGGCTCATAAGATAAAAAAGCTTCAAAAACCTCAATTTTTAGATAAATATATATGTGAACTTAAATTTTAACCATTCGATTGGTATGTTTTATAAAAAAAATATTATTCTGGACGCGCGTCCGGACTTCCTGAAATTGTACGTTCGCAAAACGGCACTTTTTGCTGTAGCAAAAAATTGGTTTTTTTAAAGGGTCGCTGTTTTTGTTTTATAAAAGCACGACGCGCGACTACAATAGTTTTTCGTTTTATAAAGTGTACCAATCGAATGGTCTGATTGAGTAGAATCTGATGTTTATTCATTCAGTCTGTTTTTCTCAGAGCACAAAAAATTTAACTTTTTTGACGAGCACTGTCACAAAGTCACAAATCAAATTCCTATATCGCCTGAAACACATTATTCTTTAAACACTGAACCGATCGAGCTGAAATTTAAAAATGCCGTAGCATTGTAGTGGCAGTCCGGTTCGGGCGATATAGGAGTTTGATTTGTGACAGTGCTGTTTTAAAGGATTTTATAACCAAAAAACAAAAAATAGCGCAAATTAACAATGTGAATTTTATGAAAATTCATCATGAAATCATAACATGAATTTGCTCAATTTCAGTTATACGATTTGTTAATGAAATTCAATTTGCTATAATCCTTAATGAATTTAATATATGTTTAGATTTTTAATTTTTTACTTGGTTTTTTTTCAAAAAAATTAAAAAAAATATTATAAATTCATCAAATATAATTACTCAAACAAAACCTATTTTTTTAAATATATTATAATGAACGCAAATCTTGCCATCATACACTACCAATTTTGCGGACGCCACTTAGTACCAAATTAATGTTTTTATGCTGTACAAAACTATCAAATGCTATTGATATAATTTTTTTAATATAAACACGCTGGTCAAGATGTATTCTCAACAGAACTAATTATACAGTGGAAAAAAACCCTCCGGATGTTGTTTATATAGTGCCTTTATGTGTCGTCGCCCACCACTAATTATTTAAAATGCGCGCCCCCATTTGTTTAATAACGCGCCCGCATTGGTTTAGCCATATTCGCATTTGCATTTTGAAACCATGTTTCTTACTGGATTTGCCCCTGACGGCCTTGAGCGCCACTCCGTCTTCCACTGTCATTCCCACAGAGCAAAACATATAGCCGCCAATTATGAATACTACATGACATTTTGAGGGTCTGTCGTAGCCCACCACTAATTATTTAAAATGCGCGCCCCCATTTGTTTAATAACGCGCCCGAATTGGTTTAGCCATATTCGCATTTGCATTTTGAAACCATGTTTCTTACTGGATTTGCCCCTGACGGCCTTGAGCGCCACTCCGTCTTCCACTGTCATTCCCACAGAGCAAAACATATAGCCGCCAATTACGAATACTACATGACATTTTGAGGGTCCTTAAAATTCAAAAGTGAACAAAAATGCTCAAATCGACCAAAGTTACGTAAGAAATAATTTGCATAAGCATAGTTAGCACGCAGCTAATTGATCATATCTTATTTTGTTTATTTGAATAATAGTCCGTTCAGCAGTTTTTGCGCGGTTTTCCAGCAAAAATATTAAGGTGTTTCGATGGTTGCGAACACAGTTTTCAGCCAAACCGTATACAAATTATTCCTTACGTGACTTTGGTCGATTAAAACGTCAGAGAAATATTTTCAAATAAATTATATGGCTGTGTTATATTGCTGAAACAGGGAAGCAATCACAGGAAAGAATCGCCAACAAGACCGTCCATTCCTCTGGGGGCCATGGATCCTCGTCTGCTGTTTATGAGGGAATCAAAGCTGCTCCTTCTGCTCCCTCCTGTGCGGCTCTGGGAGCAGCGGTAGACCCGATTGAAATTCTCAATCATAATAGTGATGGGAAAGGCCAATACGATCACACCCACGATCCCTGTCGCTGCTGCCACCAACCTTCCAACTATAAACAAAATAACGCTTGATATTAGACATGCACATGACCAAACCTTATTTCAATTTAATATTAATGTTGCCTTTGGTACAGGTTTCTTAAAACAAAGGGATTATTTTATCATATTTTTAGCTTAAATTTTTAGCGTTGGAATTGTTTGAAATGGTTGTTTAATTGTGATGTCTAAAGTGCTGTTATAAGTATACTTTAAAATCTTAACCATCGTGAGGTTAACCATATATTCCAAGTTGTAATTGAAATTTGAAATCTGTAATATAGGGTCATGCATTTAATTTCGGAACTTTTTCAAGTTTTGATTACATATCTTATCATAACTTGGTCCCAAATTCGAATTGAGAAGTGATTGATAGCTCGTTAGAAACTAAATGAATGGGCGAAAAAAGGACAGTCCTCATAACATAATCTACCAATTTTTTTTTGGCTGTTGTAACTTCTTGAAGGAAAATGGGCAAAAAGTGCATTTAATTTCGGCACTTTCGAAAATGTATTTAATTTCGGCACTTTAATTTAGTTTTTAATTTTTCACTCAGATAAAAACAAATTAGAATAAAAATAACCAATATGGCAGTAAATGTAGCAGTCAACTTTCAAAAAAGCCATTAAACATTAATATTGACCTAAAAACAAGAAAGTTATAGCCTGAAGAATAAAGTGCCGAAATTAAATGCACCAAACGAATTTTCCAAAGTGGCCATTTTTGATATTGTCCCTTATAAAACGAAATTTACGTAGATGTTAATTGTTATGCATATCAGTGTGTTCAGAATAAAAAAATACACAACTTTGTAATATAAAACTTTTTGATTTAACAAAGCTGAAAAAAGTTATGGCCAAAAAACGGTTTTAAAAATGACCAAAAAGTGCCGAAATTACATGCATTACTCTATACATACTTTTGGCAGTTTGCTTAAACTCTTTATAATAAAATAGAATATTAATGTTCGACCATGCGTTTAATTATTCACAAGCAATATTTTTTTGTCGCAAGACTTTCGACTAATACCTAATACAGTATCTTTGAGAATTCAAAATTATAAAATATTCTAGCAAAAGACGAAACAAAGTCGAAAAAAGCTTTATATTAAATAGAATAGTATAAAGCTACAATAAGTCAAAAAACTTATTAATGCCAGCAAAAGACTAAAGCAAGTCTCTTTAAAACAAGCAAATTAATAATACATTTTATTAAATTTTTAGAAAAACAAAATCAAATAAAAACAATAAATGTACAAGCTTTGGTTTGCGTTTTTTAACTATATGAAAAAAAAATTTAAAATTCCCACGGCGTGGAAAAATTTTTGCATGCGTTAACCAGCTATTATACGAGTTAATTGAGCTAATAATACGAAGTTAATCAGGCCCGTTCACACTTATGCACAATTCACGATGCACAATGCATTAAAACTCCGAAAATAGGTGTTCACACTTACGCACAATGCACGATGCACAATGCATTATCGGACTTGGAACGGCGTTCGAAGTTTAGTGCGAGTAGGAGCGCGCTTCGAAAATTTGTACGCACTTTTTTCGCAAAGTATGTACGTTGAGAACTCTTCTGCTTAAAAAACGAATCAAATAATAAATATTCTTGAACAAACGACTTCACATATTATACATAAAATTTAAAACATATTTTTTGTGTTTAAACAAATATAAAGCATAGGCACAAGCATAAACATTTTAAGCAAAGCATAAGCATTCTAGGCAAAAATAAATAAAAAAGAGTGATTTTAAACAATATTTTGGCTTTTTTTAGCTTTCTTGACTGGATTGTTTATCCCAAAATTGGTCAATTTGATTTTTTTTCGTCAACTTGGATTTGCAGCAACGCTATTCTTTGTTAGGTTTCGTTTTTTAATTGGAGAAACAAGCATTTTAAACCGTATTTAACAATAGTTTTGGCTGAAAATTTGTTTTAATTCATCATGCATTGTGCGTAAGTGTGAACAGGTACTATAATGCGCATCGTGCATTGTGCATAGTGCGTAAGTGTGAACGGGCCTTTAATCAGCTGTTAATTGAGTCACACGTCACCGCAACAGTACAAAGATATTATTATTATTATTAACGTCTATTTAAAACCAAATATCCAGATCTAAGTCTGAAAAACCTTGAAAAATTTAGATTTAATATAAGACGACTTTTTCTTTTGTTTTCTATCCATTTCATAAAACAAATTAACTGGCAAACTTATTGTTAAAATAAAAATCGTCTTATATTAAATCTAAATTTTTCAAGGTTTTTCAGACTTAGGTCTGGATATTTGGTTTTGTAGACAGTAATAATAATAATAATAATATTTTTGTAACGTTGCTGCAGTGACGTTTGGACGTTTTTCATTGGAAAAAATTGGACGTTTTTCACATGAGCACAGATTTAACTGTGGGTATTAGAGTAAATATCTAAATGAAATTTAGGTGTGCGGCCAATTTAGAATTTATGTTTAAAAATTTACTCGGAATATTAACTACAGCAAAAAATTTTGGGGGATCCCACAAATAAAAAAAAACACGAAAGTCAAAAAGTTAAGCAAATTAAGCCAATTAACATGAAAGCCTGACATGTTTAGAAAAAATTTTTAGGTTTTTAATATCAGAAAAATATGAGGAATTGTATGGTTATCAAAAATTTATGTAGTTTTATTTGCCGAAAGAGTTATTTAAGAATTTGTTTTTTCAGCACACACCATCAACAACGCTTAACCCGCAGTGGCTTAATATAAGGGAAAGAGCGCTCCGCGCTCCTCCTTGATTATGCTAATAATCTTTTTAAAATTGAACTTAGCTACATGTAGTGTTGTGTGTATATGTCTGCGTGTGTGCGTTATCGTACGTGCGCGCGTGTGTGAGATTTTAACGTGAAATTCAAAAAATTAAGGTTGTGTCATATGCGCGGAGACGGAGACACCTCTTTACCCTCTTTTTCTTAATTTTTCCCAGAAGTTTCAGCACCGCTTCAACTCATTTTGGTATCTGAAATTTCTGAAATGTGGAATTTGGGAAAAAGCAGGTGTGGACGATTGTTTTTGCTGCTTCTGGGATCGTCTGGGAACTGGCATCAATGGTGAACGGTCCCCAAATTTCTTCCCAAAACAAACACCTTAGTATTTTTTATGTGTTTAGAACAGAAACTAAAACTTATGACCAAAGTGGACACTGCAACGAGTGGACAAATGCAACCATCTATTGTTTTTAAAACTCAATTAATTTAAAATATTTTTGTTTACTTAGTGTTTTAGGGACCATATCACCGTATCCGACAGTGGTCATGGTGATAATGCACCACCAAAAAGAGGCTGGGATACTAGTGAAAAGAGAATCTTCTTCGTCTTTCTCCACATAATACAACGTAGTGGACGATAGGAGGATGGTGGCAGACATAAATGTTCCCAGCATAAAGATTTCTCGTTTACTAGCTTTGATTGTAGTTCCAAAACTTTTCATTCCATCGTTGTATCTAAAAAAAGTAAATTATTTAAAAAACTTTTTATTTTTTAAAAAGGCCGCAATAAAGATGGATTTACTTCAGCAAAAAAACGTAAAAGAAGTTTTGTCAGCTTTTGTTTTGTTTTTTTTCCTGTGACCTCGGGTTCTCGATAAATAATGAAAAAATGCACCGATCCTAAAAAAACTTGAAAAATAGCTTAAAGGTACGGTACCGAGTCAAACCTTTTGTCTTCAATTTTAATAATTTTTTGTGAAAACCTAACCCCTTCCCTCAATAGGCCACAAAATTTTTAGCTAAAATATCTTTATGGATTCAGGAGATATGACCTCCCAAAAACACGTTTTTTTTAAATTCTGTATTTGAAAGATTTCGCAGTAAGTATAAAATTTTAAGTTATAAAGTTTTACTGAACGAAAGCGGTTATTTTCTACGTTAATTTGATACATTGATTGTTAAGATTGGTGCAATATTTGTCGAAATATTGCGTTTCCCGTACAAAAAACCCTCGATTTTTGCGTTAAAAACACTAAACGACGGCAATAATTTGATTAAAGGTGCGGTGCGGAGTCAAACTTTTTATCTTCCATTTTGATTATTTTTTGTGAAAACCTTACCCCTGCTCCCAATAACCCACAAAAATTTTTTCAACAAAATATCTCCAGTGGTTTAGGAGTTATGACCCCCCTTCCCCCCCAAAAAAATGGCGTTTTTCGACAATTCTGTACGTGAAAGAGTGCTTAATGGGTATAACGACTTAAGTTACAATTCAAAGAAAGCGGCTACTTTCTAGTTTAATTTAATACCTTGATCGTTAAGAATGGTGCAGTATTTGTCGAGATATTGCATTTCTCGTAAAAAAAACACTTGATTTTTCGCTAAAAATACAAAGTGAAGGAAAGAAAAATTGGGTAAACTTCACAAAATTACTGCCTTCGTTTGCCCAACATTTTTGCCGTCATTTCGCATTTTAAGCGAAAAAATCGCGGGTTTTTAATACGGGAAACGTAATATCTCGTGAAATACTGCTCCAATCTTAATAATCAAGGCATCAATTAAAATAGAAAATAGCCGCTTTCTTTCAATAAAATTTTTATAATTTAAAATATTATACTTATTGAGAAATCTTTCACATACAGAATTTTGCAAAAAACGCGATTTTTATTGGGGGGAGGGAGGGTTATATCTCCTGAACCACCAAAATATTTTAATAAATTTGTGGGCTATTAAGGGCAGGGGTAAGGTTTTTACAATAAAATCATCAAAATTGAAGAAAAAAAGTTTGACTCGGTACCGCACCTTTAATTGACACTAATTTCACCTGATATACTTTTCGATTTAACCTTTATTTAAATTGAACGGAACATTACATACACATAATAAATAAAAACTAAATCAAAACAAACGCTATTAACAAAAAAAAACCGACACTAAATTCTTTGATTAATTGTCTAAAGATTTTTTTAATAGTATGAATTCAGAAATCAGACAGATCGGATGGTTTAAAGTCGATGGAGCCGAGGGAACTTGGAGCCGAAAATAAAAATCACTTAAACCTATACCTAAACCTAAGAAAAGCCTAAAAAAAGGTCCAAAATTTTCCGACGGCTCTAAGTTCCCTGGTTTATTCTACTTTAACATTCTTGTCTGTTTCTGTTATATATTAAAATAGAGTTATGAAATTTTAGTGTTGTTTTGTTATAGTGTTTGTTTTATTTTAGTTTTTATTTATTATGTGTATGTATGTTCTGTTTATTAATAAGGTTAATAAGTATATAGGTGATTATCTTAAAGGTGCGGTACCGAGTCAAACTTTTGTTTTTGATGACTTTTTTTGTAAAAATTTTACCCCTGCCCCTAATAGCCCACAAATTTATTAAAATATTTTGGTGGTTCAGGAGATATAACCCTCCCTCCCCCCAATAAAAAATCGCGTTTTTTGCAAAATTCTGTATTTGAAAGATTTCTAAATAAGTATAGAATTTTAACTTATAAAAGTTTTACTGAAGAAAGCGGCTATTTTCTATTTTAATTGATGCCTTAATTATTAATATTTTAGCAGTATTTCACGAGATATTACGTTTCCCGTATTAAAAACCCGCGATTTTTTCGCTTAAAATGCGAAATGACGGCAAAAATGTTGGGCAAACGAAGGCAGTAATTTTGTGAAGTTTACCCAATTTTTCTTTCCCTTTTCACTTTGTATTTTTAGCGAAAAATAATGTTCTTTTTTACTTAGAAATGCAATATCTCGACAAATACTGCACCATTCTTAACATCAAGGTATTAAATTAAACTAGAAAGTAGCCGCTTTCTTTGAATTGTAACTTAAGTCGTTATACCCATTAAGCACTCTTTCACGTACAGAAATCAGAAACGCCATTTTTTCGGGGGGAAGGGGGGGTCATAACTTTCCTAAACCACTGGAAAATATTTTGTTGAAAAAAGTTTTCCTGTGGGTTATTGTGGAGCTAGGTCAGGTTTTCACAAAAAATAATCAAAATGGAAACAAACAAAAATATTTGACTCCTACGCACCTTTAATCAAATTATTGCCGTCGTTTAGTGTTTTTAACGCAAAAATCGAGGGTTTTTTTTGTACGGGAAACGCAATATTTCAAAAAATATTGCACCAATCTTAACAATCAAAGTATCAAATTAACGTAGAAAAAGCCGCTTTCTTTCAGTAAACCTTTTATAACCCAAAATTTTATACTCCTTAAGAAATCTTTCAAGCACAAAATTTTGAAAAAACATGATGTTTGGGAGGTCATATCTCCTGAACCACCAAAGATATTTTGTTGAAAAAAATTTTGAAGGCTATTGGGGGCAGGGTTAAGGTTTTTACAAGAAATCATTAAAATCGAAAACAAAAAGTTTGACTCAGTACCGCACCTTTAAGCTATTTTTCAAATTTTTTTTAGGATCGGTGCATTTTTTCATTATTTATCGAGAACCCGAGGTCACAGGAAAAAAAACAAAACAAAAAGCTGACAAGTTTCTTTTCGTTTTTTTGCTGAAGTAAATCCATCTTTATTGCGGCCTTTTTTAAAAAATAAAAAGTTTTTTTAAATAATTTACTTTTTTTAGATACAACGATGGAATGAAAAGTTTTAGAACTTAATTAAATGATAGTAAACTAGTAATCTTTATGCTGGGAACATTTATGTCTGCCACCATCCTCCTATCGTCCACTACGTTGTATTATGTGGAGAAAGACGAAGAAGATTCTCTTTTCACTAGTATCCCAGCCTCTTTTTGGTGGTGCATTATCACAATGACCACTGTCGGATACGGTGATATGGTCCCTAAAACACTAAGTAAACAAAAATATTTTAAATTAATTGAGTTTTAAAAACAATAGATGGGTTGCATTTGTCCACTTGTTGCAGTGTCCACTTTGGTCATAAGTTTTAGTTTCTGTTCTAAACACATAAAAAATACTAAGGTGTTTGTTTTGTAATGAGTTGGGACCGTTCACCATTGATGCCAGTTTCCAGACGATCCCAGAAGCAGCAAAAACAATCGTCCACACCTGCTTTTTCCCCAAATTCCACATTTCAGAAATTTCAGATACCAAAATGAGTTGAAGCGGTGCTGAAACTTCTGGGAAAAATTAAGAAAAAAGAGGGTAAAGAGGTGTCTCCATCTCCGCGCATATGACACAACCTTAATTTTTTGAATTTCACGTTAAAATCTCACACACGCGCGCACGTACGATAACGCACACACGCAGACATATACACACAACACTACATGTAGCTAAGTTCAATTTTAAAAAGATTATTAGCATAATCAAGGAGGAGCGCGGAGCGCTCTTTCCTTATATTAAGCCACTGGGTTGAGCGTTGTTAATAGTGTGTGCTGAAAAAACAGATTCTAAATAATCTTTTGGCAAATAAAACTACTTAAATTTTATAACTATACAATTCCTCATATTTTTTTGATATTAAAAACCTTAAAATTTTTTTTTAAACATGTCAGGGCTTCATGTTAATTGGCTTAATCTTGCTTAACTTTTGTGACTTTCGTGTTTTTTTTATTTGTGGAATCCCCCAAAATTTTTTGCTTGTGCAGTTAGATATTTCGAGAAATTTTTAAAACATAAATTCTAAATTGGCCTCACACCTAATTTTCATTTAAATATTACTACTTTAATACCCACAGTTAAATCTTGTGCTGATATGACGTTCAATTTTTTCCAATGAAAAACGTCAAAACGTCACTGCAGCAACGTTACAAAAATAATTAATTATTATTATTATTACTGTCTACAAAACCAAATATTATAACTAAGTGTGAAAAACTTTGAAAAAATTTAGATTTTAATATAAGACAATTTTTATTTTAACAATAAGTTTGCCAGTTAATTTGTTTTATGAAATGGATAGAAAACAAAAGAAAAAGTCGTCTTATATTAAATCTAAATTTTTAAAGTTTTTTAACTTAATCCTGAATATTTAGTTTTAAATAAACGTTAATAATAATAATAATTTGTTTGTTCTGTTGCAGTAACTGTTAATACAATTAATAGCTTATTAAAGGCCCGTTCACATATTACGCACTATGCACATGCACTATGCGCATTATAGTACCTGTTTACACACTTACGCACAATGCATGATGAATTAAAAACAGTTTTTAGCCGAAACTATTGTTAATACGGTTTCAAAATGCTTTTTTCTTCAATTAAAAAACGAAACCTAAAAAAAAATAGCGTTGCTGCAATTGCAAGTTGACGAAAAAAACTAAATTTACTTATTTTTGGATAAACAATCCAGTCAAGAAAGCTAAAAAAAGCCAAAATATTGTTTTAAAATCACTCTTTTTTTACTTTTATTTTTGCCTATAATGCTTATGCTTTTGCTTAAAATGTTTATGCTTGTGCCTATGCTTCCTATTTGTTTAAACACAAAAAATATGTTTTAAATTTTATGTATAATATGTGTAAGTTGTTTGTTCAAGAAATATTTATTATTTATCTCGTTTTTTTAGCAGAAGAGTTCTACAACGTACATACTTTGCGAAAAAAGTTCGTACAAATTTTCGAAGCGCGCTCCTACTGCGCACTAAACTAAACGCCGTTCCAAGTCCGATAATGCATTGTGATCGCTGCATTGTGGTAAGTGTGAACACCTATTTTCGGAGTTTTAATGCATTGTGCATCGTGAATTGTGCATAAGTGTGATGGCTTCATTATCATTCGTATTATTAGCTCAATTAACTCGTATAATAGCTGATTAAACCATGCAAAAATTTTTCACGGCTGTGGGAAATTTAAATTTTTTTTTCATATAATTAAAAAACGAAAGACCTGAAAAGTTTTTACATTTATTGTTTTTATTTGATTTTTTTTTTCCTAGAAATTTTAATAAAAATGTATTATTAATTTTCTTGTTTTAGAGAGACTTGCTTTAGTCTTTTGCTGGCATTAATACGTTTTTTGACTTATTGTAGCTTTATTAATTTTATCTATTCAATATAAAGCTTTTTTGGGCTTTGTTTTGTCTTTTGCTAGAATATTTTATAATTTTCTAATTCTCAAAAGATACTGTATTAGGTATTAGTGGAAAGCCTTGCCAACCAAAAAAAATATTGCTTGTGAATAATTAAACGCATGGTCGAACATTAATATTGTATTTTATTATAAAGAGTTTAAGCAAACTGCCAAAAGATATGTATAGAGTAATGCATGTAATTTCGGCACTTTTTGGCCATTTTTTAAAACCGTTTTTTGGCCATAACTTTTTTCAGCTTTGTTAAATCAAAAAGTTTTATATTACAAAGTTGTGTATTTTTTTATTCTGAACACACTGATATGCATAACAATTAACATCTACGTAAATTTCGTTTTATAAAGGACGAATATCAAAAATGGCCACTTTGGAAAATTCGTTTGGTGCATTTAATTTCGGCACTTTTTTTCAGGCTATAACTTTGTTTTTAGGTCAATATTATTGCTTAATGGCTTTTTTGAAAGTTGACTGCTACATTTAGTACAATATTGGTTATTTTTACTCTAATTAGTTTTTATCTGGGTGAAAAATTGGAAACTAAATTAAAGTGCCGAAATTAAATACATTTTCGAAAGTGCCGAAATTAAATGCACTTTTTGCCCATTTTCCTTCAAGAATTACAACAGCCAAAAAAAAATTGGTAGATTATGTTATGAGGACTGTCCTTTTTTCGCCCATTCATTTAATTTCAAGCAAGCTATCCAATCACTTCTCAATTCGAATTTCGGACCATGTTTTGATAAGATATGTAATCAAAATTTGAAAAAGTTCTGAAATTAAATGCATAGCCCTATATTACAGATTTCAAATTTCAATTACAACTTGGAATATATGGTTAACCTCACAATGGTTAAGATTTTAAAGTATACTTATAACAGCACTTTATAACATCACAATTAAACAACCATTTCAAACAATTCCAACGCTAAAAAGTTAAGCTAAAATATGATAAAATAATCCCTTTGTTTTAGAAATCTGTACCAAAGGCAACATTAATATTAAATTGAAATAAGGTTGGTCGTCTGCGTGTCTAATATCGAGCGTTATTTTGTTTATAGTTGGAAGGTTGGTGGCAGCAGGCGACAGGGATCGTGGGTGTGATCGTATTGGCCTTTCCCGTCGCTATTATGATTGAGAAATTTCAATCAGACCCTCAGAGACCGGCGGGAGCGAGAAAGGAGCAGCTTTGATTCCCTCATAAACAGCAGACGAGGTACATGGCCCCCAGAGATAAGGACGGTCTTGTTGGCGATTTTTTCCTGTGATTGCTTCCCTGTTTCAGCAATATAACACAGCCATATAATTTATTTGAAATATTTCTCTGACATTTTAATCGACCAAAGTCACGTACAGAATAATTTCTATACGGTTTGACTGAAAACTGTGTTCGCAACCATAGAAACACCTTAATATTTTTACTAGAAAACCGCACAAAAACTGCTGAACGGACTATTATTCAAAATCAAACAAAATAATACCTGATCAATTAGCTGCGTGCTGAGCTTGTGCTTATCCGAATTATTTTCTTACGTAACTTTGGTCGATTTGAGCGTTTTTTGTTCACTTTTGAACTTAGAGGGGGCTCAAAATGTCATGTAGTATTCGTAATTGGCGGGTATATGTTTTGCTCTGTGGGAAATGACAGTGGAAAACAAAATAACACTCAGAGGCCATAAAGGGCAAATCCGGTGAGAAACATGGTTTCAAAATGCAAATGCGAATAAAATTAATTACAATTTCTGGGCGCGTTGTCAAAAATATGGGGGAGCGCGAAAAAAGTGATTAGTAGTAGGCTACGACAGACACTCAAAATGTTCATGTATTATTCATAATTGGCGGCGCTATGTTTTGCTCTGTGGGAATGACAGTGGAAGGAGGAGTAGCGCTCAAAGCCAGTTTTCAAGGGCAAATCCAGTACGAAACATGGTTTCCAAAATGCAAATCCAAATATGGCTAAACCAAAATGCTGGCACTCTATTAAACGAAATGGCGGCGCGCATTTTGAGTGATTCGTGGTGGGCGACGACACATCAAGGCACTATCTAAAAACAACATCCGGAGGGTTTTTTCCCACTGTATAATTAGTTCTGTTGAGAATACATCTTGACCAGCGTGTTTAAAGTAAAAAAATTATATCAATAGCACATTTTAGATAGTTTTGTGGGGCATAAAAACTAGTTTTAATTTGGTACTCAGTGCAGCATCCCGCAAAATTGGTAGGTATATAGATGGCAAGTTTTGCGTTCCATTATAATACTATTTAAAAAAAATAGGTTTTGTTTGAGTAATTATATTTGATGAATTTATAATATTTTTTTTCTAAATTTTTTGAAAAAAAACCAAGTTAAAAAATTAAAAAATCTAAACATAAAAAAAATTCATTAAGGATTACAGCAAATTGATTTTCATTAACAAAAACATATAACTGAAATTGAGCGAATTCATGTTATGATTTCATGATAAATTTTCATAAAAATTTCACATTGTTAATTTGCGCTATTTTTTGTTTTTTGGTTTCTAAAATACCTTTAAAACAGCACTGTCACAAATCAAACTCCTATATCGCCGAACCCGGACTGCCACTACACGGTTACGGCATTTTTAAATTTCAGCTCGATCGGTTCAGTGTTTAAAGAATAATGTTTTACACGCAGTATAGGAATTTGATTTTGTGACTTTGTGACAGTGCTCGTCAAAAAAGTTAAATTTTTTGTGCTCTGAGAAAAACAGACTGAATGAATAAACATCAGATTCTACTCAATCAGACCATTCGATTGGTACACTTTATAAAACGAAAAACTATTGTAGTCGCGCGTCGTGCTTTTATAAAACAAAAACAGCGACCCTTTAAAAAAACCAATTTTTTGCTACAGCAAAAAGTGCCGTTTTGCGAACGTACAATTTCAGGAAGTCCGGACGCGCGTCCAGAATAATATTTTTTTTATAAAACATACCAATCGAATGGTTAAAATTTAAGTTCACATATATATTTATCTAAAAATTGAGGTTTTTGAAGCTTTTTTATCTTATGAGCCATTCTACGTTGTTTCAAAAAATTTAGTTTGTAATTGTTAACTTTCTTGTTAAATGTTTTATTAATTGTAATAAGCACAATTTTTATTATAATATGCTTGTTATATTTCTTATGCTTTATTTTTTAGTTTCGCACCTAAATAATTATTTAGCAATAAAATTTAGAAAGGACTTGGGAAAATACTTAGAAACAACAACACCCACCTAGTATAACAATCAAAAAATTATATTAAAAATAGTAAAAAAGTTTTAAAGAAAACAGTAATTCTAAAGATGCAACGCCAACTTTAATGTGCTTCTGGGGAATCAAGACCGTGTTCTGGGGAATCGAGACGGGGTAACGGGACTTTCGAGCCGGAGTGAGGGGACTTTTGAGCCGAGGGTCTTTAGAGCCGTAGCGTGGAGCTTTTTTTCAAAGCCGTATTGGAGGGACTTTGGAGCCGTAACGTAACTTTTGTGTTCAGAAAATTCATAAAAAAATTAAAAGTAAGGGACTTTAGAGCCGAACTCCTAAATCTATTATTTTTTTGTTATGTGCGTTACATATTTTACAAATTTAGTACATTTTTTATGGAAATTAGTGAGATTTTGACTTGTAAAACTGTTTAACAACTTTCAATAGTATTTTTGAAAACCTTTTGGTGTCAGCAAATAATATTTTCGGCAAAATATTTTCCAAAATATTTTTTTCTTTAGGCACTAAATTTATCAGCATTTCAATAGCTTTTAAGCTTTTTTTAGACTTTTATCATGAGTTTTAGGTTTCGCTTAGGCTTAGAAAAGAAAAAGTTTTTTTTCTTGATTTTTGTTGTGCAAAAATTTTTTAACATAAAACATCTTTTATATTTTTTATAATAAATATTTTAAAAAACGTGAATCTTAACCCTTAGCCATACCTTAAATTCATATAAAAAATCTTTATTTAAACAAATCAAAAATCGAAGCCATGTTCTTGCACTAAAATAATAATATGAAGTTTATCAATTTCTCGAGCATAATTAATTTAAATTTCCATTTTAAATTTACTAATTTAATGGTTTTTAAGCTTAATTTAATGTTTTTGATAGTGTAATTCAGTTTAAAATTATTAATTTTTAAAAATTTACATGTAGAAACAGCCAAAATAATCAAAAAAACATTTAAATTTGTTTAATTTGTTCTTTTTGATGATTCCGCCTGACCTGCACATCAATATATAATTTGCAGAAATTTGAGGCGGAGTCGGAGTCAGAGTCGGTGGAATTTAGTGTTTGCCAGCAATTTTGCCAAAATTTTTATGTGTGTAAATGTTTTAATATTACTTGTATATTGTTTTAATATTGTTTGCAAACGCATTTTTCATTTCGGCTCTAAAGTCTCTGCTGCGGCTCTAAAGTCCCCAGGTCCGGCTCTAAAGTCCCGGCTCTAAAGTCCCTCGGCTCTAAAGTCCCCAAACCAAGAAAACGTTTTAGACTTGCTTTTTACTACAGTATGACAAAGTCTTGTCGCCCAAAATTAATTATGTTTGAGCTTGAAGCCCACACTTGAACCACACAAAACAAATATCAACAAATCAACGATAGTACCCGATTTTGAAAAACGCAGATTATGACTTTTTCAACTGTATAATTAGGCAACTATCTTTTAAAAAATCTAAACAGTGTTGAAGATCAACGGCAACGTATCAAATCAAAACTTCTAGATGGTATGACGGAGCATGTACCACAAGAAAACCCATTAATATTAGAAAAAAAATCCAAATATCCTCAAAACATCATCAAAATCT
>JASAMX010028444.1:0-18456 GCA_030248175.1 Microlaimidae sp. YZB2_3
TGACAAGTGAAATGGCGTCACAGCGCAGGTGACGATGTTACGATGCAAACGCGCCGAAACGTGTTGTCATTTGTCAGTATAGTCATATATAAATCTTGTTTTCACCGACCTTAAAAACAAACATTATATAAAATATATGAGTTTCGATTTATATTTAAACACATTTGTGCCCCAGGAACAAAACTTCACGTGCTGAACCCCGTGATGTCACTTCTAGGTTATAAAAAAACTACAAAAAGGACGTAGATTGAAAAATTTTTCAAGTGAGCATATTTCTACCAAATGAAATGGTCAATTTATACAATAAAAGTATTTATTGTGTAGTTCGTGTTAGTATAAATCAACAAATCGTTGACAAAATATCCCGGTGCCTGAATTGGAAAAAACGGTTTTTACCTGCTTTCTACCGGCCTCCATCGGAAACTTTGCTACCTCCACCCTGCCTCCTACCTGCCTCCGAGGCAGTTTTAGCTGCCTCCTACTCGCCTCCTAATCTTTATATGCTTAAACATAGGAGACCTGCTACCGAGACAGTTTTACCAAAAATATATAATACTATATATTATATTAAGGAAAAATATGTCACTCTCTACCTGTGTAACATTAACATTAATTAACAATGTTAACAAAGTTAATTAATATTAACTTTGAAACATTAACTCGGTGGGTATTTAAATTCGTACCCTTTGGTTTGCTGTGATTGGTTGGGTGTGTCTGGTTTCGCGAAAAATACTGCTAAAGATAAATTCTATCAGGGTGAAAATAGATTAGTGGTAAAGTAACCACTCGTTTTTTGAGAAAATATCACGTGCAGAGAAACACATGACGCAACTAAATAATAATTGGTTATATAACCGCTGAAAACTTTTTTTTTAATTTTTCTCGCTCGCGGGTTATTGTTTTTTTTCTTCCTGGCGAAGAGCGGTTACGCCCTTAATTTCAGCCTGGAAGACTTTAGCTTTAGTCTTTAGGCAGTGCCCATTTACACGACACTTGCCCAATTAATGGCAGTTGTTTTGCCATTTTTTGTGCATGACAATTAATAGCAGTGTTCAAAAAATGGCACAAAATTGTTTCACTTCTAGTAGGGAGTGACATATTTTTCCTTAATATAATATATAGTATTATATATTTTTGGTTTTACCTACCTCCACCCTGACTCCTACCTTACTGTTTTCGAGGCTACATTGTAGAAGAAGGTGCACCCCATTTACCTCTCTAGCATACAAGATTATAACAATAATAGGTAGGATAAGTTTTAATATAACACACAAAAATTTTTTTAAATTATAATAATTTTATTTTAAAAAATTAGTCATAGTCAGCAAATTTGATTTAACATCATTTATTACACCGCAAAAAATTTGTGGCCTTTTATTATTCCTACTAAAAAAAAAGGAATTGCGGTAATCTAAAAAAATTTAAGCCGCTAAAACATTAATATTATTCTACTAATCGTTTGCAATTAATCCACTAAAAGCTTTATTTTCATTTTGCATAAGTCGTAAAATCTTGATTAAATAATATATCAAATAGAATCTGACGTAAAATTTTTAAAAAAAACGCGCTTACTTTAACTATTTTTATCTCTTCTGAATTTGCAAAAGTAAAAAAACCTCCCAATTATATTTTCCACGCCTATAGTATATAAAACCTAAAACTCTGTCAAACTATTAAACAATACACCTAAAAATTAATCCAATTTATTAATTACAATTTGTATCAAACACAATTACACAATTAAAATTATTTAAACGTAATTAATTTTGATATCGTGCAATGACAAAGGCGCATTATTAAAAGAGTTCTACATACATGAATATTAAATAATAATAATGTTGTGTTTGAGTCCAATATTAAAGTGACACAGACCAATAATAATAAAAAATTCAGCAATAGAAACAATGAAAAAATGATAATAAAGAAACAAAAAAGCTGCATAATTTTTTGAACCAAGAATGGACAAAATTAGTGCTGAAAGTTCGTCAAGCCTAAGCTACTCCATAAAGCTTTGCCATTAAAAAAATATTTTAAAAAAATGCTTACAACCTCTGTTATAAAGGTTTGTATCAAGGATTTTTTTGAAAAGTTGCAAAACGTTGTTGTATTCCCAAGTTACATTTATTTAATTTATGGTGCTAGATTTATAAATAGTAAAGAGAAAAATTATTCTAAAGCTGTATTACACAATTTAAAGGAGCACTGTCACAAATCAAATTCCTATAACGCCCGAACCGGACTGCTCCTTTAATACCAAACCTACCTAACTCAACTTTGGTATTTAGAGTGCTCCACTACAAGGCTACAACATTTTTAAATTTCAGCTGAATTGGTTCAGTATTAAAGAAGCAGTGCCGTTCGGGCGTTATAAGAATTTGATTTGTGACAGAGCTCCTTTAAAGTTCAAGTTTAAAATAGTGATAAACAGCAAAATGCAAACCCTTATGCAAAACGATCTAAAATTTTATGTTTTATTTGTTGTAACAGTTCTTTCGTAACACAAGTGTTAAAAAATACATTTTCTTATGTTTCGCATTCTCGTAAACAAATATCATGACGCGTAACAATTTAGGCTTAAAAACTTTAATTTTAAAATAATTTTTTTGACTTAAGAAATAAAAAAAAAGAATTTTGTTGGTTGTTACTATGTAGACCGATCCCATTAAAAACAATCAAAATTACACGTGTTGGATGTGCGCTGCCAAATCTGCCGCCAAACTGCGCCAAACCGCCGCCAAATGCGCCATACCGCCCCAAACCCACCCGGACCGGCAAAAAAAAAAAAAGCACAAATAAATAAAATACAAAAATAAATATGAACTCAATTTTACTCGACTTTTTTTACTCGACTTTTTTAAGGTTAAGTTTACGCGTTACTAAGCCTAAGCAAAGCTTAAAAACCAATCTAAGCTTTCTTCGCGCAGCTATTTGTTAAAGTTTAGGTTGTTTTTAAAACTTCCCTTAGGCTTAGGAACGCATAAACTTAACCCTAAAAAAGTCGAGTAAAACAAGTCGAGTAAAACCGAGTTAGCCTATGTAAGAACTTATTCCTTTTAGTGGGTTTATTTTTTGCTATAGTAATTTATAGGATTTAAAATTTTTTCTTTTCTATTGGCCTATTTTACGCGCTAAAAAGTTCGCGGCGCGCTAAAAAATGGTAACTCCTTTTATAATAATAGCTATGCTGCTGGAGCAAAATGCCCCACGGCGCAATAGGCTGTAGTCTGCTCAGCTACTTTCTAAAAAGTAGATCTCCGTGAAGAAAAACAACTCGGATCTGTTTTCAATTTTTTGTAGAATAAAAAAAAGCTTAACAATTTTTTGTACTATGAAAAATTGTTTAAAGATGCAAGTATGAAATTAACATTATTTAATTACATATAACTAAGTTAAACCCTTAGTTTTAAATGACGGCGGTTTGGCGGCTATTTGGAGGCATGGTTTGGCGGCGCACATCCAACACGTCAAAATTAAAAACATTACATTATTAACTTGAATCTTTAGTCTTGAAACCAAAAATTCTGAAACTCAGAAAACTTTTTGAATGTGTGTCAAATTAAAAATTACAATAAAATAAAATTTAAAAAAATCGGCTCAACATTTTTCTATTAAAAAATAACAATGAATGTAAAGCCAATATTGGTTTTACAGTTACATTATGGTCAAAACACCTACCATTTAAACGGAAGTTGTTCAGTGTTACAGATCTTCACATAACTATGTGATGACGTTATAGAATTACTTTTATAACGTTATAGAACATTATGACGTTATAGAATTACTTTTAGCCAATTAGCGCTTGGAAAAATTTGAAGATCTTTACGTCCATTGTAGATCAAATTTTTCTCAAGCGCTAATTGGCTAAAACAGCTCCTCCCACAACCATTCCCACGGAGCAAAACATATATGACGTGATCACGAATACTATATGACATTTTAAGGGTTCTTAAAATCCTGATGTCTCCAGCAAATATTTACAGTTAATCTTTGACTACCAAAAACAGTCATAATTTATGTGTGTAATATTAGAAATAATATCAAAAGCCCAAAATAATATCATTATGTGTTTTAATAATCAGCATTATAATGGTTTAGAATATTTTATTTTTTTGTATTCTTACATTGTTGACTGTGTAAAACACTCTATGATAAAATTCTTCGCCGACGATGCTAAGGTTTATATCGATTATTCGAGTGAAGACTAGGAAGAAAAAAGAAGATTGCTCCAAGATGACTTATATAGAATATGGGCCTGGTCAAAACAGTGGCATCAAATAGTGGCAGTGGGATCAAAAAACAAAAAAAATCCGTTTGATTATAAGTTACAAAACAAAATTTTGCTAAAAAAGAAATTATCTAAAGATCGAGGATTTTTTATTTCTGAAGATTTAAAATTTTCTCAGCATTGTTAAATCGTAGCAAAAAAAGCTTTAAAAATTGTTTCTTTAATATTTAGAATATTTAGTTCCAACTCGATACAAAACTTTTTAAAAGCGTTCACATCATTTGTTCGTCCAATATTTGAATACGCTAGTGTTGTTTGGAGTCCGTATTTGATTAAAGACGTTGAACTTATTGAGCGTGTTCAACGTAATTTTACACGAAGATTATATAAGAGATGCCAGTTAAGTTACGTTTCATATGAAGAACGACTGAAATTTTTAAAGCTTCAAAAGCTAAGTGATCGACGAAATATTAGTGATCTTTCTGAATGCTACAAGATACTTCATTTAAAAACAAATATTAATCCAAATGATTTTTTCTACTTAAATCAAAACTCTACTAGAGGGCATTCCCTAAAGCTCAAAGTTCAGAAATCACGAATAAACTGTCAAAAATTCTTTTTTTGCAACAGAGTTGTTTCACATTGGAATTCCCCCTCAGAAAATCAAATAACCGCTTCTTCATTAAATATTTTTAAAAACCGTATAAAGAATGGTCCTTTTTAGAGCTTATTTATCATAAGCCTTAGGACCATTTCTAGTAAACCATGTAATCGTAATCGGGCGAACGTAATTGGTTCGCCTTGGTAATGCTATGTATTGTGTAGAGTTCCTATGTTGTTTGCTGGAATAAAATTGATGATAATGATTGTTTTTTGTAATTACATTAATTTATAAAATTAAAAAAATAAGAGAATGAACAATCTAAAAAACAATTCGTTAATCCAAACGATAAATAAACAGATAAACTTTAATCACCATAAAAACAAGTTAATCACACAAATTTTAAGAAAATAAATTACACAGGTTAAGATAAACACAAATATGAAATGGATTTTAAAATTACTCTAATATATCATAGTATGACCAAAAATATATAATACTATACTACTTTTGAAAGCCAAAGATTAATTGAGAAATGCGTTTAAAGCGAAAGTTACTTTTAATAATAAAATTTCTTATGGTGTTTTTTTTATTTTTAGGTACACACTTAAAAATTTGTAAGTAAATTTTAAGTTTTTTTTTGTTGGTGTTATTTTTTCTTTCGACGTGCAACTTATTTTTATAAAATAGTGATTTTTAAGAGTTTATTTTAAGCATAGAGTGTAAATTTTGTGCTAAAATTCTGTGCGCTGACGACCGAATTCGAAATTTAACTGGTTATTTGTTTATTAGCTGAAATGGTTAAAAAGTGTTGTTTATTCGAAGCGTAGTTTGCATAAATCATTATAATTTGGCCACATTTTAGATACAATTTTTTCACGTTTCTATAAGTTTAAAAAATAATTTTCACCACTGACACCATGGTTGAATTATATCTGGCTGACGTCGAAAAGTAGTATGAAGACATGAGCGGGCCAAATAAAAATAAGCGGTAATGACGTTTTTTTTTAAAAACAAATATAACCGCAGATATTTTTGTAAGTCCACCTTTTTACAAAATACACTAAATTAATCACTAAATCTTTAAAAAATTGCATTTGGATTCCAAATTGGGAAATTTGATAAATAATTATTAAAATACGGGTTTGGATCTTTATTATTAAACCGCTTGTTAAAAATTTCAATAGTTTTGTTGTTAACCGGTACTCTACATGCCCCTGTGCTATGCGTTCTAGAACTGTTCGGAACAGTTCTAGAACCTGTTCCGAACAGTTCTAGAACAGTTCTAGGACTGATTTGCAGTTCTCAAAATCAAAAAATAAATAAAACTTCGCAAATGATATTTAAACACATAAAACAACGGAAATACACAATAAAATCACGTGATAAGTGTTGGAAAATGTTTCGGTGACTTTTATAATGCACCAAAGTACAACTTCGGCATTTTCAAATGCCGAATTTCTCACAAATTTGGGCAAACTGGAAAGTACACCGACACCGTCCGAACAGTTCCGAACAGTTCCGAACTTAGAACTGTTCCGAACAGTTCTAAAACGAGTTAGAACTTCCGAGTTAGAACTGTTCCGAACAGTTCTAAAACTGTTCGGAACAGTTCTAGAACCTGTTCCGAACAGTTCTAGAACTGGACCGGTTGAGTACGGGTTAAATCATTGATTCAATATTGCAATTATCAGGTCAGTTAGAGTTTTATATGCTTATCTATAGTACACTACCACTGACAACTTCTTGTTATTTCTCTTGGCTTCCGCGTTTACGCTTTATTTAGATACCTTGCACTGGAATTGTTTTATAAACATAAAGTATAGGACATGCTACAATGAGCGGCCGGCCTAACGGATCGGGCGCCCGTTCATTAGTATGTACTACACTTTATGTTATTAAAAAAATTCCAGACCAAAGTGTCTATATTCAAATTATAAATAAAAATCGTAAACAAATAATAAATGGCTTTCTATTATTTCGTTGACTCCCAATTGTTTTTACCGATAACGTCAACACAAAATCTGATTTTTTTACATACTTTAAATACACCAAAGTCACATAAGAAATAATTTGCATAACCATGGTTGGCACGCAGCTGATTGGTCGTTACGTATGATGTTTATTTCGGTGTCCGGAAAAAATACCTTCTGCAAATATCTTTCGGAAAAAATATCTTTTTTCAGCAGTAAATTATTCAGTATTATTAAAAACCTTTAAACCTTTTTTTAAACTTTTTTATGTCGTTTTAGCTTGATTTTAAGGTTTCGCTTAGGCTTAAGAAAAATAGTTTTCTTTAGTTGAGAATTTAAAAGTCTTTCAGAAGTCATTTTTTCCGAAGATATTTTTCAGAATGGATTTTCGCTTTTTTAACCAAACCGTACGCAAACTATTCCTTATGTGACTTAAGTCGATTAATAAACGTAAAAAACTTGAGGTTACTCATTTGTGAAGGGAAACTTTTCCGTTTACGTTGAAGTTCCCGTTATCATTTTTTTCTATCGTTGAAGGGTACGAATATCAAACGCATAATTTTTTTAAAAGTATCCATAATGTTTGCTTTAATTTGCATACGTGTATTTAATAATCTGGGATAAATTACTCGCTTTTTAAGAAAAAAATTAAAATTTTGCATAACATGTTATAAAAGTAAAAGTTATACAAATAAAAGTAGTTGAACTGAATTTGCCAAACTAAAATGTCTATTGTTGCTAATCTTGAGGGTGAATGATTAATGGAATATGTCTCGCTAATCGTTTATTACATAAATGCTTGGCATATGAAACCGACTCCAATATTATTTATTACTAAAGCTTAATGCCTAAACTGCATTGAAATTACTATCCATAATAGAATGCATAAGTCTGTCGCAAATATCATGCTGCACGTATATACACAAATTTATAAACGTGTTGTCGGATGTGCGCCGCCAAATCTGCCGCCAAACCGCCGCCATTTAAAAACTTAGGTTTTAACTCAGTTATATCAAGAATATATTGACGCTTCGTAGTTAAACCGCTCATAATGTAAGTATATCCGGCACCCAGCACGATATCTACTGTAATTAAACGGTGATGTGCGGTTTTACAGTAATTATCGTGCTGGATGACGGCTATGCTTACATATTAAATGAAAAGATGAGCGGTTTAACTACGATGTGTCTATAAGAGAAGAATGTACCACTCAATACAAAAAATCGCACCCATCCGTGCATCGGTTTTCCATAAATAAACCCCCACGGGGGTTTATGTATCTCCCCGGGGGTACATAAACCCCCCTCGGGGGAGTATATAAACCCCCCCGGGGGAGTATATAAACCCCCCGGGGGAGCATATAAACTCCCCCGGGGGAGTATATAGGCCCCCCCCGGGAGAGTATATAGACCCCCCCCCGGCGGAGTATATAGACCCCCCGGGGGAGTATATAGACCCCCGGGGGGGGGGGGGTCTATAACCCCCCCCCGGGGGAGTTTATATGCTCCCCCAAAATTTAAAAAAAAAATTTTTGTTGAAACGCGTCGCCGCGGCGCGGTTGTCTCGTTGATTGTAGAAATTGTAATTATTATGTAAAAATAGTGTTTATTTTGTAATAAAGTTATTTTTTATCGAAATTTTATTGAAATTTCCGTTAAACGTGAAATTTTTGATTTGTAAAACAGTTGTTTTTGTGATAATGGCCGGAAAACCAGGGCGACATATTACTTTTCGGCGACATAATAAATAGTTTCTACAGTCAACGAAACAACCGCGCCGCGGCGACGCGTTTCCACTAAAAAATTTTTTTTTTAAATTTTGGGGGAGCATATACACTCCCCCGGGGGGTTTATATGCTCCCCCGGGGGGTCTATATACTCCCCCGGGGGGTCTATATACTCCCCCAGGGGGGTCTATATACTCCCCCGGGGGGTCTATATACTCCCCCGGGGGGGTCTATATACTCCCCCGGGGGGTTTATATGCTCCCCCGGGGGGTTTATATACTCCCCCGGGGGGTTTATATACTCCCCCGGGGGGGTTTATATACTCCCCCGGGGGGTTTATTTATGGCAAACTGATGCACGGATGGGTGCGATTTTTTGTATTGAGTGGTACATTATTCTCTTATATATTCTTGATTATATGTAATTAAATAATGTTAATCTCATATTTTCATTTTTACACAATTTTTTATAGTAAAAAAAACTGTTAATCTTTTTTTATTCTACAAAAAAATTAGAACAAAACCGAGTTGTTTTTCTTCATGGGGATCTCCTTTTTAGAAAGTAGCTGAGCAGACTACAGCCTATTGCGCCGTGGGGCATTTTGCTCCAGTAACATAGCTATTAATATAGAAGCAATTACCAATTATCAGCACGCGCCGCGCGAGCTTTTCAGCGCAAAATATAGGCTAACTGGGTTTTACTCGACTTTTTTTAAGGTTAAGCCTATGCGTTCCTATATACTCCCCCGGGGGGGTCTATATACTCCCCCGGGGGGGGGGCGTAGATGCTCCCCCGGGGGGTTTATATACTCCCCCGGGGGGTTTATATACTCCCCCGGGGGGGTTTATATACTCCCCCGGGGGGTTTATTTATGGCAAACTGATGCACGGATGGGTGCGATTTTTTGTATTGAGTGGTACATTCTTCTCTTATATATTCTTGATTATATGTAATTAAATAATGTTAATCTCATATTTTCATTTTTACACAATTTTTTATAGTAAAAAAAACTGTTAATCTTTTTTTATTCTACAAAAAAATTAGAACAAAACCGAGTTGTTTTTCTTCATGGGGATCTCCTTTTTAGAAAGTAGCTGAGCAGACTACAGCCTATTGCGCCGTGGGGCATTTTGCTCCAGTGACATAGCTATTAATATAGAAGCAATTACCAATTATCAGCACGCGCCGCGCGAGCTTTTCAGCGCAAAATATAGGCTAACTGGGTTTTACTCGACTTTTTTTAAGGTTAAGCCTATGCGTTCCTAAGCCTAAGCGAAGCCTTAAAAACAACCTAAACTTTAACGAATAGCTGCGCGAAGAAAATTTAGGTTGTTTTTTAGGCTTCGCTTAGGCTTAAAGGTAAACCCAACGTGGCTGCAACAGTTGTTCGTTGAATTAAAAAAAGCCTCCCATTAAGTAACCACTCAAATCACGAGAATATGACGTCACTTTATCAAACAAATAATCTGTAATAAATCGAATTTAATTGGCTGATAAAGTGACATTCTCGTGATTTGAATGGTTACTTAATGGGGGCATTTATTAATACAACGAACAACTGTTGCAGCCACGTTGGGTTTACCTTTAGTAACGCGTAGACAAAAAAGTCGAGTAAAACCTAGTTTATATTTATAACACATTTTTGTAAATTTTAAAGTTAGAAAAATAAACTGTGAATTAGTTAGAACCGTCTTATTATAAATTTTTTTCACTTTAACGCCTTAGTTCCTAAATAGCGGCAGATTTGGCGGCAGATTTTGCGGCGCATATCCAACACGTAATTTATAAATATAATGTAACTTTGTTATAAAAACTGCACGCAAAGTTAAATGGAACTCTTACAGTGCCATAATTAGAAATGTGGGTAAATTTTGTATTCATCCACAAACATTTTCTTCTTTCATGGATGGCGCGGGAGCGCCACGGGGCGATTTAGCCCCGCGGCGCAGTGCCAGCCATATAATTAGAGAACGTGGGTAAGTTTTGAAATTCATGTTCAATTCCATCTTCTTCTTATTATTCTAACGCTCAATTCTTAAAATCGATATTCCTCCTTCCAATACTGATTGATCAAAAATAAACATGGGCTCTTTGTAAACCGTAGAAAATTGCGCAATAATTTTCTTAGGAACCAATTTTATTGATAAATGATGTGTTCTATATTGCTAATATTAAAACTTAAAACGTATATCTCGGCAACGGAATGATTATAAACATATGTCATTTCGCAGCTAAAACTATAGTTTATTCGGCTATTTTCTAAATTTGATTAAAAAAAAGGTAGGTTAGCCTTGAAAAATGCTCTAAGAATAGAGCAGGAAAAAGGGCCGATTTTTCCCCGGGCGTATGTTTAGACAGAAAAGATGGACTAACCTGAAATGGACATTATGTGGACTAATAAAAATTTGCATTTTGGTTTGGGCAGCTGCTACCATATCATGACTTGTTTATACATTGATCTAATCACACAGCACTGTTGCATTTTCAAGGAAAATTTTTAAAAAATATCTGGGAAAACTGGGAAAAGTATGAGCTAACAGCATACCAAGTGGCATTTCTTATCTAGCAATAATAAAAGTTTTTTTTGAGGCCCAGGTTTTTTTTCACCGTATTGGCTGTAGTGATGATGTCATTCAGGAACATTACTTCCTTTTAGTTTCAAAATGATAGTTAAAATTCTAAGTTACATACTAAAATAGGTATTGTTCTAATTCGTTCTTCCGTTCCTGAGATATAACGTTTTAAAGTTTACGTTTTTCGACAGTTTCTTTCAATCATTTTTGAACTATAGTGATACCTACTTTTCAAAATGCACCACACTGCACTTGTGTGTGTGTGACCTGAATTCTTTTGAAAATTAAAAAAAAACTACAAAATAATCTTCTTAGGACTCTCATTTCTCCCAACAATTTGCGTTCAGAACTGATCAATTATAGGTTTACAAATTCGAAAAATTGCCTTCAATTATTTTTGACACGAAGGTCCGTCTCACCCAGATGCTATTTTAAGACAACAACGGCCCTCAAGTTGAGGACAAATAGGAAATTAAGTAATATGTTTTTTGACAAAAAAAACCCAAAAGGATTAAAAATTTTATTTTACAATTTTTTACAGCATTAAGATATTAAATAATTTTGACAATTTATATCACAATTGAAAAAATATATTGCACTGATTGTAACAATAATTTTAAAACCTAATAAATGGTAAACAGAGTTGAGTGAAGTAATGTTGTCGAATAAAGGCAGGGAAGTCATGTAATAAAGTGATGTTTCTAAATAAATAGACGAATGTTGTCCTTTGCCAGTAACCAGAGTTTCGTTCAACCCTGGTTGGTTCCATCCGGCACGCTCCTCGCCTTGCTCACCCCCTCTTCCCACTCTCGGAGGAGATCAGCAACCGCTGCGGGGTTCAACCGCTCATTTTTAAGTTCAGCCCCTTAAACGAGCAAGTTTAAGCTTACAATAATTTCTAACTGATTTTATTTCTGACACCAATTCTATCGTTTTTAATAAGTTTAAAAAAATTAACTTTTAAACAATTTTTTGACAAAATAATCAGCGATATTATTCTTTAATTATTAATAAAATTAAAGCTAAGAATAGGCGTAGGTAAAAGCTCCGTGGGTTGCTCCAGAGTTTCAAAAAGTGGAACTCTGCTACGGGAAACATCATTTTACTAGACATGTAATTAAATAATGCAATGCAGCTTTGTATTGTAAATTAATAAACACAACTGAAATAGGCACAACCACAAACAGCAATTATGGGTGTAGCTGGCGGACTTCAAGGGAGGGGAGGATTTACATACAGCAAACCTGTGACGGGTCTGGAAATGCCCCCCGCTTTATTGAAGAATTTGCCTCCCCCCCGCCAAAAAATGAAAAAGTACTCTAAAATTATGACGCCATTTTTGACCTATGATGACGCCATCATCGCGAATTTTTTTGCAGTTTTTAGCTTACTTTAATGTATTTTAAGCCATTTTAGACCTATTTTTACCTTATTTTCGCTTTGTTTCTCCCTTTTTTTACTTTCTCCCCTGCTTGCCTCCCCGTTTTATTCTCCCCCCCCCCCCCGTTTCAAAAAAGTTGCCCCCCCCCGTTTTGGAATTGCCTTCCCCGGAATAAAACCCCGGGGGGCAGTGCACAGGTCTGTATACAGTGATTTTTTTGTTTGTAAGAGGTTAAAATTTTTGAATTTGTAAATTTACTAACAGTACTATTTTAACTTCCAATAAAAATAAGTCCCACAAAATTTTTTCAAAACTAAAGTCAGCCTGTCAAAAAATTTTTTATGTAAGTACGCATAAATTTTTTTATGTACGTACGTATATTATATCTCGATGACGGTACTGTTGATTTAAAAATTCTTTTATTAGTCTGATTTGTCTACACATTGATATAATTATCGTCTAAATTAATCGTATCGTTAGCGAGATATCCTCACCTAAAAATTTTCGCAGTGAATCATTTATTTTTAAAACGACTTTAGAATGATGGTAACGGTACTACAACTACTTAGTTATGATCAAGCAATTAGTAAAAAAATTATATTAGGTGTCTGGATCAAAATTACAAATAACTAACTACACTACCCTGACAACAGTTTGATTGACTGACTGACTTTCACTGACTCGAGATCTAGTTGCCAATTCAAATCCGACGGTTTTAAAATAGAGAAAGACATACATACCTCTTCCTTCTAACGGTATGCGGAACAAAAGACTATTTAAATTGCTGAATGAACAAACAAACAGTTTGATTTGATTAAACCTTATAAAAATACAAAAACACAACAAAATTATTTTCTGTATTCATTAAAACTCCCACAGCCAAATAATTAAATGTGATAAAATATATTAAACAAAACAAAATTTTTTTTGCAAATCGTAACAAAACATACAAATTGTTTTAATCGTAAAAAAGATTATATTAACAATGAATACTTAATAAGTTATATTTTCATACAAGTGGATTTTGAATAAATAAAACTTTTAGAAATTACAAAACCTAAATAAATTTAAAGTACCGGACAACCGAGATTGACTAAAGTTTTTGGCTAGTTGCAATGTACCACAACCTTTTGTTAGATTGACAGGACTAAGTATTATTAATATTTTTAAGTATTAGGTACAAAATAGACAATAATAAAATACATCAGACTTATCTTTTCACCGATTATGCCACAATGAATTTGATCTATAAAACTAACCAAAAATTAAAAAAAATTGAAGGATGATTTACTAGAGCAGTACCTAGTGAATGAGTTGATTTGGTTTGCCCATTTTTTTCTTTTTTGATAATCTTCAATAAAACCACGCATATCGTTGTCCACGAGAAAGAATTCGTTCTTGGAATATTGAAATGAAAGTTGTCCGTTGATTGCGGAAAAGAAAGCTCAAATGTAGAGATCTGAACACGAACACCCTAATTGTTTTAGAACTAATCCAAATGAAAGTTCAAAATTCCAACACTCTGTTCGCCGCCTTGATGCGCGAAGGCACAAGCTAATATTCCATGAGCGTAGTGCAACTAAAATTAATAAAACAAATCAAAACTCATTATAAAAATTCTGCGAGATAAGGCAGATTTTCAGTAATCATAATAATACAAAAAAATGGGTGTATAATAATGAAATAATTCGGTGGAATATTATTCTTTTTGTTAAAATATTATTAAACTGCCTGACTTTAATGCAAAAAATAAAAAATGTTTTTACAATGTTTTTTTTTAGCTATTTGTGTTAAATTTTTTTTTTTTTAAAGCTGAAGCGGGCCGGCCATGGATATTCCATATTACCGCCTACCACCCTATATCAGCACTGTTGTTGATGTAGAATGTTAGTCAAAGCCCCACCCCTATCAGAGGATTTTAGGGATTAGATGTGAGGTTATATTTAATAATACAGAGAGAATAATAAAAAAAAAGGATATTTTACCTTACCCCACCTATCCCTAGGCCTACGTTTTGGCGGTTTGTTATTGCGGTGGGAGGAAGGCTTATTTTTTGGTTGCACAATAGTGTATGTAAAAATAAGCTTACTCCTCCGGTTGTGGGCTAGGCCGCAATGGCCACACGGTAAGGACCTCAGCCCCCTCAGCGCGGCAAGCCGCTACGCCACAACACGTAACGTGGCAATTACCTCACTAAGGTGGCAATGGCGGTTTTGGTGAACCAAATCAACCACGACCTCCAGAGTGGCGTAATCCCCATTGTAGGTTATCGAGGGGGTTGTGTTAAATTTAATATAATGTGTGAGTTTTTAAATCTCCTCTTTATTGAACCAGAGTTTGCGTTTTTTTTATAGGTCACATTACGGGTGTCATTAGCATAGGTGGTCAGCCTCTCGGATTTTTTTTGGGAGGGGGGTTACCCAAATCCCCAAGTTTGGGGGGGGGGGGCGGGAGGTTAACCAACTTCCCAAATTTGATGGGGGGGGGTGGGTGGTGTCCATAGATGAACACGGTCAAAAAGCCAGAGGGGGGTGTTTACCCCGGGTAAATGACATTTCAAAATCTAGGAGGGGGGTCCTAGGGGAGGGGGGTCGAACCCCCCTAGCTTTCTAGGGGGGTCGACCCAGGGTGGAAGATTTTGAAACCTAAAGGGGGGTCAGGTGGGGTCCAATTTCCGAAGCAAAATACTTTTAAACCATTAAAGGTTTAATAATAGTTTTTTTATAAGATAATACTACTTTTTATTGAATAAAAAGCGATATTCAGGTATAAAAAGGGTGTAAAAACATGAATTTGTGTAAAAAATTCACGTTTTTGGAAGAAAATTTAGTATAAAAAAAGTACTTAAAATTTTCTCGAGAGTGGAGGGGGGGGGGTCAGATTTCAAAATCTAGAGGGGGGTCAGGGGTAAAAAATTCGAAAATTTGAGGGGAGGGGAGGCCCCCCTGGATTTTTTTCTAGGGGGGGGGCCAAAATTTCGAGGCTAGGGGGGGGTGGACCCCACCCTGACCCCCCCCCCTTGTTCATCTATGGTGGTGTCCCAAAACATTTTTGGGGTATATACCTCAAATACCCCATTTTTAGCGTTTTTAGTACTGGGACCCCCCAATTTTAGATGGGTGGTGTCCGGGGTACCTCCAAATTTTAGAAGGGGGGGTCGGCTATAGTCGGGATTTCGGGAGGTATAACCCCCCCAACCATACATGAGCACGGGGGGGTCGAGGTAGGGGGAGGGCACGGGGGAGGGGGGCCTCACAACCCCCCTCAAATTCTGAGAAGTGGGGTTTAACCCCCCCCCACTCAGAAGTGGGGGGGAGAAAAGTTAACCCCCCCCCCAATTTTGGAAAATGAAGAAAAAAATGTCTTTAAAATGACTTCTAACTGCCTCAAACTTAAGTTTTAGGTCAAAATGAATGTTTTAAGCAATAAAAAGCTCAAAAATGCAATAAAAAGGGCTTTTTGACCTAAAATTAGTGTTTTTAACCTATTTTTCCTTCAAAATTGAAAAAGATATGGGTAAAATGCACTCAGAAAAAAAAGATATGGTATTTTGCGTTTCTGGATTTTAACCCCCCCCCCTACTGGGGTTTACCACCCCCCCCTCCACCAACTTGCCCATGTATGGGGCTCGAGGAGGGGGTTAAACCCCCCCCCCCCCCCCACAAATCTGAGAAGGGGTCCACCCCTCCCCCCACTTAGAAGTAGAGGGAGGGAGAAAAGGTTAACCCCCCACCCACAATTTCGGAAAAATGAAGAAAAAAAATGTCTTTAAAATGACTTCTAACTGCCTCCAAACTTAAGTTTTGAGGTCAAAATGAACGTTTTAAACAGTAAAAAGCTCAAAAATGCAATAAAAAGGGCTTTTTTAATTATAATTAGCGTTTTTACTTATGTTTTCTTTAAAATCGAAAAACGATATGGGTAAAATTCACCCCAGAAAAAAAACGATATATATGGGTATTTTGCGTTTCTTGGATTTTAACCTCCCCCTAATTTGGGGTTTAACCGTAACCCCTCCCCCACTCCAGACAGACTTTCCCCTATATGCTTAACTTAACCAAAAATTAAAACTTCAAAACGAAAATCCCAATAAATGGCCGAAAGGAAATTAAAGAGTATAAAACGCATAAAATAAAGTTTGATTTAATTTATTATTCAATTCACTCACTCTGGTGGGTTCGGAGTCGAAAGGCCCCAGCTCCACCATTAACTGCGGTGCAAGCCCCGGGGAGTAGACGCGGATCTTCTTGTCAGAGCTGGCGCACAGAACAGCACCCAAATTTTGACGCACGTCACGTATGTTCAGTTTGTTCGCGATATTTAATGTCTGAAAAGAAAAACTGGTATTTTTAATCATATTTTATATTAAAATTACAAACATGTTTTACGCGGAGATCAAATTACCTCCTGCATAAATTTTTAAGATTTTAATACATTTTTACACTTTTTGTTTAATGATTTAATTTACCACACAATTTTTTTAATAGAAACTTTTTTCGATCATAAACATAGACTTACTGATAAGATTGATAAGTCGGGCGAAAACGGATCAATAAGTTGCAAATTCCCTGCACTGTCCCCACACCAAATCTGTCTATTACGGTAAGACAAACTATAAAAATGAATTAGATAGATCATTATTACATAGATCAAGAGTGGATTTTTAGATCATTTAGGAGTAATTATTGTTAAAAAAAATTTCCTGCAAAATTGAAAAGCTTATTTAATTTTAACTTTAATTTTAATTTTAACTCATACATAGGCAAGTTGGTCCAGAGTGGCGGTTAAACCCGGAATTAAACTCCCCTGAATTAAACCCAGGGGGTGGGTGGTTAAACCCGGAATTAGGGGGGGGGGGGTTAAAATCCGAGAAACGCATTTTACCGATTTGTTTTTTTCTGAAGTGCATTTCACCCATATCGTTTTTCGATTTTGAAGGAAAAATAGGTAAAAAACGCTAATTTTAAGCCTAAAAGCACTTTTTATTGCATTATGAGCTTTTTATTGCTTAAAACTTTCATTTTGATCTTAAAACTTGGAGGCAGTTAGAAGTCATTTTAAAAAGAATTTTTTTCTTTATTTTTCCCAAACTGGGGGGGGTTATTGGGTTAACTTTTTCTCCCTTCCCCCCAGCTTCTGTGTGTGTGTGTGTGTGTGTGTGTGTGGGGGGGTTGTTAAATCCATCTCAAAATTTGGGGGTTTAACTCCCCCCATGCCAATGTATGGTTTAACTCCCCCCACTCCGGCTTAACTTGCCCATGTATGCCCTAAATTTCAAGGGTAATAAATATCCTCTACAACCAAATCCTCCCAAATGAACAGCTGCTCGCTCAGCTATAAATTTACCTGAGTAAGTATTTGGCGAGTCTTCGCTCGGCCACGACCCCCCATGTCCGTCTATCCACGCAGTAGAGTTTGCAGTCTTCGCCAGAACTGAAGAAGTAGGGGGAGTCCGGCTCCTCCTCCGGGTTCGGACCCGCCAGACCCAGAACTGCAGCTTTATGGTGCTAAATTGAATATTATTATATTATTATAATTATTGTGCTCAGTCAAAGAGTGTGCGCGGTCTGGAGATTATCCTCCTTCGCTTTGTAAGTGGCTCTGCCTTCCTCCAGATCAAAAATAAACTAAAAAATAGTGCGCCATTTTTGACCTATTTTTGCAGATTTTTTTGCAGCTGTTAAAGTATTTTAACAAAATTTAAGCTATTTTAAACTTATTTTTACTAAAATTTTGTTTTTTGCGCATCCCCGGATTTAGAAAAAAATCCCTTCCTTGCTAACCCCCTGCGGGGAGAAGGCAGTACGCTAACTTTTGCACGGTCTGGAAATGCTTCTCCCTCTGCGTTACTGGCTGTGCCTTCTCCCCACTCTCAAATTAAAAAAAGACAACTAAAAAAATTCTTGCCATTTTGACTTCTTTTAAAAAAAATTTTGCAATTTTTAACCTATTTCTGCTACATTTGAGCCAATTTATG
>JASAMX010028445.1:0-21578 GCA_030248175.1 Microlaimidae sp. YZB2_3
GTTACTTGTATTTTTCATTAGTTGTATATATTAATGGTTAGTTTTCAGGCTAAAGCACTTCGTGAATCTACCCACTGAAATTATTTAATTTTACTTAAATTACTTTAAGTATTTGTTTAGTGGAAAATCTAGGTAAGAGTAAAAGTAAAGTATATGAAATTTCAAATGTCGAGTAGAGTTAAAAGTAAAAGTAATTAAAATTTGGAAAGTTGAGTAAAAGTAAAAGTAAAATCTGTTACTTTTATTACTTTAAGTAAAAGTAAAAGTAACTTTTTACAACACTAGATATATCACACCTTATCTCCCACAAGATAGATGGTAAATACAAGCATATTATGAGCAAATATATATATATTTATATATATATATATATATATATATATATATATATATATATATATGTATCTGTAATACAACTTTTAAAATTTTATATGAAAATAATGCAAAATAATCGAGCCACATTGTGCACGTTTAAATAGATTTTTGTCATAAACTATAGCCGTATGGATTTTTTTTAATTTTGCATCAAAACAGAGAAAACTTTTTAATAAACCACTTTGTTGTTTATAAGTGTTAAATAATTTTGAATTAAGTAAACACTTAGAATTACTTTCGTTATCTAAGAATTAAATGCAAATTTACTTTATATTAGAATTAAGTGTTTTTTTAATTCCGGTATCCCTGTCTTACTAGTAACGTTACTAGTAAAAAAATTTAAAAATCTATACTATACTAGAATTAAACTCATAGTTCTTATACAATATTATACTATACTAGAATTAGAATCGCAGGTCTTATACTATACTATACAAAACTAAAATTAAAATTTAATTTTAGTAGGTATCCCTGGCCGTACTTAACATCACAGATTAAAGAGGCCTACAATATTGGTCAAATACACATACACTACATGATTAAATCCTGAAGAAAGGAACGTTTCTATTTCAACTCAGACGATTTAAAAAAGATTATAAAATAAAGCTAAATAAAATTTTTAATAATACAAATTTATTTTCTAAAAATACATCATAAGAAATGCAAAGAATTATCAAAAAAGCCAAACAAAAAAGCACTATTAATTCTTAGAACAATTTATCTTTAGATTTTTTTTTGCGAGAGTTGCATAGTTTTAGTATAATTTGAGGTTTCGCTTAGGCTTAGGAAAATGTGGGTTTCCATCTTTAAGAGCGTCGCAAAAAATGCGTTTACAAAATTTGCCAGGGGCGAAGTGGGCCGGGAGCGAAGTGGCGGGAGCGAAGTGTCCCCAATTCACTTTAATTTTATCATTTAACACAAACGGGAAAGCTGTACATAGAAATCAAATCCAAAAATCTTCTCTATTAAATAATATTCATTGTTTAAGTTTAAATTTGGTTAATAAAATATGTACAAAAGATTTTATAAAACCCTCTTTAAACTTAATAAATTCTGTCTATAAGAAAACTTAGAAGAAGAAGACTCTATAAGAAGAAGACACTGAAAAAAGCGACTAGCGTGAAAAAACTTTTTAAATTTGAAACGTTATAACTCATTAACGAAGTGCAAGATTAATACACGCGACATGAATTGGGGATAATTCGTTCCTGCCAATTCACTCCCGGGACAAATCGCTCCCTGGAAAATTCACTCCCTGGACAATTCACTCACGGGACGATTCGCTCCTGCCAATTCACTCCCGAGACAATTCGGTCCCGGGACAATTCGCTCCCTGGACAATTCTCTCCCTGGACAGTTCGTTCCCTGCCCAGTTGGCTCCCTGAATTAAAAGTCGAAAAACTTTTATTGTGTATTTTACAAAAAATAGGCGGAGATTTGTAAAATGAGAATGTACAAAGGTTTTTATGACACAGGCCTCTTGGCGGGAAAGGGTGTTGAAATTGAAGAGGTCCGATAGCCAAGGGTTTAAAGTTAAATTTAAATATGCATTCAAAAAATTTTGGATTTAAGGGTGGTAGTTTATGCTAAGAAAAAACTTTCATAAGACGAGATATAAAACCCGAGATTTTTAAAAACTAAATGTAAAAGGCGAAAATTTCACACATTGTCAGCGTTTCATGGGAATGGATCTGTGGGTTTACAATAAATTATATCCAGAAGAGGATTGGGACGAGAAGGGCCAAAACCTACCCCAAAAACGGTAAAGAAAATCAGCGACTAAGCCTAAGCAAAACCTAAGCTAAGTCTAAGCAAAATCTAAGCTAAGGTTAAGTTAAGCCTTAGCAAAACATAAGTCTGAGCAAAACTCAAGCCTAAAGCCTAAGCCTAAGCGAACCCTAAGCCTATAAAAAAAACTAAGCTAAGTCTAAGCCTAAGCAAAACCCCCGAGCCTAAGCAAAATCTAAGCTAAGCCTTAGCTTAAGCCAAACCTAAGCCTAAGCAAAATTTAAGCTTAAGCAAAACCTAAGCTATGCCTAAGCAAAATCTAGGCCTAAGCAAAATCTAAGCTAAAACTAAGCCTATGGTTGAATTATATCTGGCTGACGCTAAAAATTAGAATGCAGACATGAGGGAACCAATTAAAATTGTGCGGTAATGACTTTTTTTTAAAAAAAACAAATAAGAACGCAGAATTTTTTTAATTCCACTTTTTCACAAAATATACAAAAATTAACCAAATTTAGCCTCTAAAAAATTTGCATTTAGGTTACAAATTAAGCAATTTGATAAATAATTATTAAAATACAGTTTTTAATTTTTGTTATTAATCCGCTTTAGTAAAAATTTTAAATGTTTTTGTTGTTAAATAGTCGATTCAATAATGGAAATATCGCGGTCAGCTAGATTTTATTTGCCTATAAGCAAAACCTAAGCTAAGAAAAACTTAAACTAACATCTCCCCTGTCATTTTTGGAGTAGGTTTTGGCCTTCGGCGACTGGGGACAATTTGCTCCCGGACAATTCGCTCCCGGGACAATTCACTCCCTAGACAATTTGCCCCTGGACATTTGCTCCATGGACAGTTCGCTTCCTGCCCAATTCGCTTCCGAGAGTTTTTACAAACGCAAATCTTATCAAACCTACTTACTAGCGACGATTCGCTCCCTGGACAGTTCGCTTCCTGCCCAATTCGCTCCAGGGATTTGAATAAACTCGATCTTATAAAACCTACCTTATTAGGGGACAATTGGGTCCTTGTACAAACCGTTTTCTGTACAATTTGCTTGCTCCCTCTGGAAGCACAATTTTTGGTAAAATTGTGGGGAAATATTTTGCTGCCGTTGCTTCTTATCTAAAACATAAACTTTTTATAAAGCATATTTTGTTTGAGACAACTTGCTTCTTAAATTTTTCCGTTTTTTATGTTTATTTCACCATATTTATATTTTTTATGTTTATTTATATTTAATCACGGATTGTTTTTTGCAAAAAATATAAATTCTGCCAGAGCTTTCCTACAAAACAAGTTACTTCCGCAGGATATATCGCCAGCGCAATTTTTAAAGAATAACTGATTTCCACTACTTTTGTTTACTTTTTGTTGTTGTTGCTGGTTTTCTGATTACAGTAAATGATAAACGATTGCACGCATTAAAAATCCAAATAAGCTTAATTCGCCACCAAAAACATATTTTGCCAATAAATTAACACCAAAAGATTTTCCGAGATTTTTTCTTAGAATCAATGATTGCGTTGCTGTCCACCTGTAATTCATTCTGAAAAAAATAATGATTTTTTTATTTATTGTTTGTAAAAATGATGTGTAATTTATACAATGATTTAATTGTCATTTAAAGTAAACTATTCTTTAAGCTCACTTAAAAATAAGCGAGCATAACAGAATGCTTATAGGCAAATAAAATCTAGCAGTCAATCGACTATAACAACAAAGACATTTGAAATTTTTCACTAAAGAAGATTAATAACAAAGATTAAAAACTGTATTTTAGTAATTATTTACAAATTATTTAATTTGAAACCTAAATGCAAATTTTTAAGGGCTAAAGTTGGTTAATGTTTTGTATATTTTGTGAAAAGGTGAAATTAAAAAAAATTCTTGTTTGTTTTAAAAAAAACGTCATAACCGCATAATTTTAATTGGCCCACTTATGTCTGCATTCGATTTTTCAGCGTCAGCCAGATATAATTCAACCATAGTTTTTGTCTATTATATTGTATTTATAAAAACAATGTTTATTATATCCATTTAACATTTTTTATATTCCATAACTAAACAGAACAACTTTTTTAAATGGCACATAAGCAAAGTTACCATATGAGAAAAAAAATTAAAATTAACAATATTATATTATGAATCATAAAACAACAGTTTTCTTTCGATTTTTTTTAAATAACTAATAGCTAACTTAGTGTTTTAAATCGTAGCTTTAGAAACCGAAATAAGGAAATTTTTCATTCCCATACTTTTTAATTTTTAATAAAACTAATTAAAATAGGGCATACAAATGTAGCTTTGAAGCTCCGAAAGTTTCTCTGAAGCTTCTTACAGAAGAGCTTAGGTAACATCACTAATTTCCCTATACCAAAGTTTAAGTGTGTTAAGTGTTACAACATTTTGTCGTGTGGTCATTGGTAAACCTCCGAATCACACACATTCAGACAGACAAACAGCTCATTTGCTAAACGAAATATAAAATGGTTTGAGCATTTTTAACGGCATATTTTCAAATCAACATTTTTTGTAATTTGGAGATAAAACGAATTCCACCTAAAAATGAGAGTTTAAAAATTGTAAGCAGATTTGCATAGATCTATTACTATTAAGCTATGCATAAGGTTAAATATATTTAATTTTAGACCTTTAATGCAACTTAAAATTTTTTATTAGTCGATTATCAAAAAAAAAAAAAAATTATAACAAAAAGTTTAATTCAAATCTTTTCAAAATTTAAACGAACGCCAGTTTCGGAACGCCCGGTTTTGGGGGCCCTCAAGCAATTTCATAAACACGGAGCCCCGCTTTATTGTCAAAATAATTTAGCAAATTTAAGCGTAGTATTTCATTTTTTTATTTTTTTGCGGACTCAAAGTTTCTAAACAATGATAAAAACAAAAAAAAAATTGTAAAAAGTGCGCTAAAAAAGGATCCACTGAACATTTCTTCTAAGGTTAAGATATTGGAGGATGAAAATAAGGTTTATATAATTCATTTTGAGAAGCACAGCTTCAGAATTTTTTGTTTAAATGATCGTTTCTTCGGAGCATGTAACCTTTTGAAACCAGAAAATTCGCAAAAGAAATTCTGCGCCACCGCTGCTCAGTCTTAAACTTCATGCTCAGTCTTAAACTTAACCTTTTGAAACCAGAAAATTCGCAAAAGAAATTCTGCGCCACCGCTGCTCAGTCTTAAACTTCACGACGCGAAGGAGATCGGCACCGAGTTTAACACAGAGTAGCACTGGCGCGGAATCCCTTCTGTAGATTTGCAGCGGAATGAATCCCGAAGGGTTATTAGCGCAGGATCATAACGAACAAACCGCTTTAGTTTCGTTGAAAAACAAAAAAACTCCTATCGATTATTATTTCAACGGATTAAATTTTTTTAGCAAAAGATGTTTTATTAGCATTCAAGAATGCACGATTAAAACAAAAAAAATAAATTTTTAATCAAGATAATTTCGGAATGCCCATGTTTTACTACACGTTAATTTGTATACACCGTTAGTATTTACTTTTAATTACTTAACCACAAATGAAAAAATAAATAGAGCAAAGATACTTCCTATATTTACCACGGCTCAAAAAGTATACTTTAATCTGCGCATATAATCAGTCAAATCAGTTAGTTCCTGCACGCTATTTCTCAGTACTGTTTTCTGTCCATACTCTTTTGTGCAGTACTTTTTTTCATTTATTTGTCGTCTCTTTTCGAACCCTCTATTTTGTGACTTTTCTTTTCTCCGTATTCTTATAGGCCAAAGTTTTTTTTTCCAAATGTTAATTATAACCATAGGTTAAAAAATTTAGGTCTGAAAAAACTTAACCTCACCGATTAATGTGTTTTAAAATATTGGGATATTGACCGAAAAACGTTTTTGTTATAGACGTTTTTTCTTTGTTACATATTGTCGGGTGGCTATTCGCGTGTCGAACAAAAATATCTATGCAGATCTATGCATATCTGGATTATTTGTACCTAAAGTGAATGAATAATCCAAAATTGGCAACAGCGCCTGGAGAAATGCAAAGAAATACAAAAAAGATTTTACTAGGTCTATATTCAAAATTAGATTTTGCTTTTTTTTATTTACCCCAAACAGGTATCTTTATTAGGCTTTTTTATCTTAACCGCGTGAAAATATGTGTATTATTGGTTTTTAATAATTTAATGTTTTAGATAAAATTATTTTACATATTTTATTTTTTATTAATAAACAGACGTAATTTAAAACTTACAATACTTCAAAGCTTTTAAAGATTATCTTAAAATTGATTTATTAATTTTTATTTTTAAATTAAAACAAAACATAATAACAAAAATACTTTACAAATAAAAATATTTTAAATTTTTTTTCCACAAAAAATAAGAATAAAGTTATGCATATCGTAAACACCATTAAATTTATTTGTGATCATCTTATTATGATAAAAAAAAACTCATATATGATAAAGTTTATAAACCTAGCATGTATACTTTTTTCTTACAAAATTAAAATAAGCTAAAATTTTATCACAATTTTTGTAATTTAATTCAATGTTGTTTTTTTGAAAAATTTTTTAAGTATATAAAAAATATTTTGGCATTTTGTAGATTTTAAAATGATAAATTTGAGTTGTCGTAGTTAAATATAAATAATAACTCTATTATTTTTGCTTTAATTATAATTTTGGTTTAAAATACGGGACACAAAAAGGTATATGCGTTGTGTGTGTTTTTTACACTAAATGGTGTTTATTACATAAATTTGTTCCAACGATTACATTAACAACAAATAAATATAAAAATAATAATAGTATGCTCGATGCTAGAAGGTCGCTTATTCATTCTTATTTTTCGGAGTTGTTAAAAAATCTTTGTATTCCGTTTCATTTTTAATGATGATAATAAGAAAAATTACAGTATATTTACCCGCGTAGGCCGTATGTAAATTTCAGTCATTTCTCGCAGGCCGCATTTCGCTGTGTCGGTGATATCGATACTCCGTTCTCGTCTTCCATTAATTCACACGGTGGTTCAGTTGACGGTTCGTGGTCGAAATCGTTGTCTCGGTGGTCTCGGGGGCGGCATTTTCACCGCTCAGGACTCGTCGCTCGGCGGAGGCATTCTTCCCGCGGTTAAAATACTATTAAAAAAAATACGTTATTAGTAAAGTGAAATAAACGTTATTAGTAAAGTAAGCTTCTTTTTTGAGCGTTTCAGCGAGTAAGTATAAAATATGTTTTTATATAGGAAACTTATATTCCTCTTGATTGAAACATCATTTTCACCTTTTTTTAAAAATATAAAATTTTAAAAAACTAGAGAATTTTTCAACGGCTTTCGAACGATTCTGTTTCAGCGGTTCCTATAATACTAGTTAATTGAGCTTAAATTGAAAGTTAAAATACAGGATTAAAAACTATATGTTTTGTATATAAAATTTTATATGTTGTTTGACTAGATAGAGATCTGATTTTTACATAGAGAAAATGATAGACAAGAAATATGGTAAAATTAAAATAAATTAATAAGCTTCATGTGTAAAAAAAATTTTTTAAATAAGTAATAAAAAATAAACGGTTACCGAAAAATATTGTAGACAATTAAAAAACAAATTAAGTCGTTTGATATTAATAATTTAAATGTAACTTGGGGTTATTTTTGTATGTATTTGTTCACTTGTTTATAATGACATTTTTTACTTCACGTATAGTTGTTCTATTTTATGACTAAATTTCATTTTACTAATAAATAAATAAATAAAAGTAAAATAACCGTTATTTGAATTTTACAGAAAAATATCTTTTTAATTAAAAAATTAAATAACATTTTCATTTTGGTACGTTTTCCTTCGCGACTGGGGACATTTTGACAATTTCGACAATTATTAACATTTTACATTTTATACAGTTCTTTAATTGTTCGAGAGTTTAAAAATTTATAATCTTCTACCGATTCCTTGACAGTTCCTTTCAATTTCAGGGATTTAATAAACTGATTTATAAAATTACCTTATTAGGGCAATTCTTTCAACCGTTTTCTGTCAATTTCTTCTCTTGAACAATTTTTGTAAAATTGTGGGGATATTTTCTCCGTTCTTCTTATAAAATATTTTTATAAACATATTTTGTTTCAACTTCTTCTTAAATTTTTCAGTTTTTTATGTTTATTTACATATTTATATTTTTTATGTTTATTTATATTTAATCACGTCATATATGTTTTGCTTTGTGGGAATGGTTGTGGTAGGAGCTAAAAATTGGAGACCTTTACGTTCATTGGAGATATCTTTTTCCAAGCGCTAATTGGCTTAAAGTATTATCGTATCTCTGAAGTCCTTCACTGACAACATCTGTTTAAATGGGAGGGTTTTGACCTTGTGCTCACTTTTCAGATCTTAATATCAATAGTTATAGATACTCGGACTTAGCTGTAATTTTCAGTTTTTTACATTAAAAAGATATTTTTCTGGTGAGAGTTTTTAATGAACAGTTTATTTACTTTTATTTATTTATTTTTAGTAAAATATAATTTAGTAATAAAAAAAAACAACTATACGTGCAAGTAAAAAAAATGTAATTATAAACAATTAATCAAATAATTATAAAAATACCAAATTACATTTTTAAATTATTAATATCAAGACTTAATTTTGTTTTTTAATTGTCTCAATATTTTTCGGTAACGTGTTCCATGTTTTTATTACTCTAATTAGAAAAAAATTTTTTGTACGTCAAGCCTATTTAATTTACATTTAGGTTTTAACCCATTCTTTCTTAGTCTATCATTTTTGCTCTATGGTAAAAATCCAGATCTATATATACTGTCAAACAATCATATAAAATTTTATATACCAAAATCATATAGTTTGTAATCCTGATATTTTTTAGACTTTCCAATTTAAGCTCAATTAACCGAGTATCATAGGGAACCGCTGGAAAACAATATTGTTCGTAAACCCGTTTGGTAAAAATTCTCTGAGGTTTTTCTAAAATTTCTATATTTTTAAGCAGAACAGGTAACCAAATATATGTTTCGAATTAAAGGAGCGGCCAAATATAAGTTTCCTACGCAAGCAAAAGTATATCCATACTTGACTGAAACGCTCAAAAAAGAAGTCTTACTTTACTAATGAACGGTTTGGGTTATTTCACTTTACTAATGAACGGGTTATTTTTTTTAATGAGCAGGTTATTTTACCGCGGCCGGTGAGAATGCCTCCGCCGCAGCCGCACGCAGTCCTGGAGCAGGTAAAATGCCCCGGAGCTCAGTACGATTTTTCCGACCGTCAAGACTGGACCACCGGCGGTGTGACGTTAGCGGGTAATGGCAGCGCAGAACGGCGGCAGTTATCGGCATATCACCGTCACATCAGCGTAGAATGGGTCCCTGCGCGATGTAAATGTACTGTAAATTTACATACGGTCCCTACCGGTGTAAATATACTGTAATTTTTCTGCTATTATAGATAGAGTAGGAAAATGGAAAAGAAATATCAAAAGATTTTTTAACAACTACGAAAAATAATGCAATTGCAATAAGACCTTCTAGTCATCGCGATGCCATACTATTATTAGGTTTTGTTATATTTGATTTTTTGCTTGTTAATGTTAATTGTTGGCCGCAACAAATTATGTAATAAACACCGATTTAGTGTAGAAAAAAAAAACACACACAACGCATATACCTTTTTGTGTCCCGTCGATGATTTGAAACCAAAATTAAGATAATTAAAGCCAAAAATAATAGAGTTATTATTTATATTTAGACTACGACAACTCAAATTTATCATTTTAAAATTTACAAAATGCCAATATTTTTTATATACTTAAAAAATTTTTAAAAACAACATTGAATTTAATTTACAAAAATTGTTGTGATAAAATTTTAGCTTGATTTTTAATTGTATTGTTTTAGAAAAAAGTTATACCATGGCTTAGGTCGTCCATAAACTTTATCATGATATGAGTTTTTTTTTATCATAATAAGATGATCACAAATAAATTTAATGGTGTTTTCTTTACGATTGATGGCTATAACTTTTATTCCTATTTTTTGTGGGTAAAAAAAATTTAGAAATATTTTTATTTGTAAAGTATTTTTGTTATTGATGTTATTGTGTTATAAATTTAAAAAATTAAAAAATTAATAAATCATATTTTAAGATAATCTTTTAAAAGCTTTGTACAGTTATTGTAAGTTTGTAAATGTACGTGTACTGTTTATTAATAAAAAATAAAATATGTAAATAATTTTGATCGCGAAAACATTAAATTATTAAAAACCAATTAATACACATTATTTTCGACGCGGCTTTGAAGTATAAAAAAGCCTCGACATGACAATACGATACCTGTTTGGCGGTTTCTAAATAAAAAAAAGCAAAATCTAATTTTGAATATTAGGACCTAGTAAAATCTTTTTTGGCTTATTTGTTTGCATTTCTCCAGGCGCTGTCTTGCCAATTTTGGATTATTCATTCACTTTAGGTACAAATAATCCAGATTATGCATTAGATTGCTTGGACCATAGATTATTTTTGTTCGCACACGCGTCAAATAGCCACCCGACTTAATATGTAACACAAGAAACAAACGTCTTATAACAAAAACGTTTTTCGGTCAATATCCCAATTATTTTAAAACACATTAATCGGTGAGGTTTAAGTTTTTTCAGACCTAAATTTTTTAACCTATGGCTTTAAAATTAACATTTGGAAAAAAGAACTTTGGCTCCCTATCATAAGAGTACGGCACGAAACGGAAACAGTACCACAAAATAGTCCCGGGTTTCGCAAAAGAGTACGCACAAAACAGTACTGGAACAAAAGAGTACGACAGAAAAAAGTACGGACAGAAAACAGTACTGAGAAATAGTGTGCAGGAACTAACTGATTTGACTGATTATATGCGCAGATTAAAGTATACTTTTTGAGCCGTGGTAAATATAGGAAGTATCTTTGCTCTATTTATTTTTTCATTTGTGGTTAAGTAATTAAAAGTAAATACTAACGGTGTATACAAATTAACGTGTAGTAAAACATGGGCATTCCGAAATTATCTTGATTAAAAATTTATTTTTTTTGTTTTAATCGTGCATTCTTGAATGCTAATAAAACATCTTTTGCTAAAAAAATTTAATCCGTTGAAATAATAATCGATATGAGTTTTTTTGTTTTTCAACGAAACTAAAGCAGTTTGTTAGTTATGTTCCTGCGCTAATAACCCTTAGGGATTCATTCCGCTGCAAATCTACAGAAGGGATTCCGCGCCAGTGCTGCTCTGTGTTAAACTCGGTGCCGATCTCCTTCGCGTCGTGAAGTTTAAGACTGAGCAGCGGTGGCGCAGAATTTCTTTTGCGAATTTTCTGGTTTCAAAAGGTTAAGTTTAAGACTGAGCATGAAGTTTAAGACTGAGCAGCGGTGGCGCAGAATTTCTTTTGCGAATTTTCTGGTTTCAAAAGGTTACATGCTCCGAAGAAACGATCATTTAAACAAAAAATTCTGAAGCTGCGCTTCTTAAATGAATTATATAAAGCTTATTTTCATCCTCCAACTTAACCTTAGAATGTTCATGTTTTTTAGCCACTTTTTACAATTTTTTTTTGTTTTTATCATTGTCTAGAAACTTTGAGTCCGCAAAAAATAAAAAAATGAAATACTACGCTTAAATTTGCTAAATTATTTTGACAATAAAGCGGGGCTCCGTGTTTATGAAATTGCTTTAGGGCCCCGAAAACCGGCGTTCCGAAACTGGCGTTCGTTTAAATTTTGAAAAGTTTGAATTAAACTTTTTGTTATAATTTTTTTTTTTTTTTGATAATCGACTAATAAAAAATTTTAAGTTGCATTAAAGGTCTAAAATTAAATATATTTAACCTTATGCATAGCTTAATAGTAATAGATCTATGCAAATCTGCTTACAATTTTTAAACTCTCATTTTTAGGTGGAATTCGTTTTATCTCCAAATTACAAAAAATGTTGATTTGAAAATATGCCGTTAAAAATGCTCAAACCATTTTATATTTCGTTTAGCAAATGAGCTGTTTGTCTGTCTGATCGTGTGTGATTACAAACTTACCGATGACCAAACGACAAATGTTGTAACACTTAACACACTTAAACTTTGGTATAGGGAAATTAGTGATGTTACCTAAGCTCTTCTGTAAGAAGCTTCAGAGAAACTTTCGGAGCTTCAAAGCTACATTTGTATGCCCTATTTTAATTAGTTTTATTAAAAATTAAAAAGTATGGGAATGAAAAATTTCCTTATTTCGGTTTCTAAAGCTACGATTTAAAACACTAAGTTAGCTATTAGTTATTTAAAAAAAATCGAAAGAAAACTGTTGTTTTATGATTCATAATATAATATTGTTAATTTTAATTTTTTTTCTCATATGGTAACTTTACTTATGTGCCATTTAAAAAAGTTGTTCTGTTTAGTTATGGAATATAAAAAATGTTAAATGGATATAATAAACATTGTTTTTATAAATACAATATAATAGACAAAAACTATGGTTGAATTATCTGTGGCTGACGCTGAAAAATCGAATGCAGACATAAGTGGGCCAATTAAAATTATGCGGTTATGACGTTTTTTTTAAAACAAACAAGAATTTTTTTTAATTTCACCTTTTCACAAAATATACAAAACATTAACCAACTTTAGCCCTTAAAAATTTGCATTTAGGTTTCAAATTAAATAATTTGTAAATAATTACTAAAATACAGTTTTTAATCTTTGTTATTAATCTTCTTTAGTGAAAAATTTCAAATGTCTTTGTTGTTATAGTCGATTGACTGCTAGATTTTATTTGCCTATAAGCATTCTGTTATGCTCGCTTATTTTTAAGTGAGCTTAAAGAATAGTTTACTTTAAATGACAATTAAATCATTGTATAAATTACACATCATTTTTACAAACAATAAATAAAAAAATCATTATTTTTTTCAGAATGAATTACAGGTGGACAGCAACGCAATCATTGATTCTAAGAAAAAATCTCGGAAAATCTTTTGGTGTTAATTTATTGGCAAAATATGTTTTTGGTGGCGAATTAAGCTTATTTGGATTTTTAATGCGTGCAATCGTTTATCATTTACTGTAATCAGAAAACCAGCAACAACAACAAAAAGTAAACAAAAGTAGTGGAAATCAGTTATTCTTTAAAAATTGCGCTGGCGATATATCCTGCGGAAGTAACTTGTTTTGTAGGAAAGCTCTGGCAGCCATTCTATTTTTTGCAAAAAACAATCCGTGATTAAATATAAATAAACATAAAAAATATAAATATGGTGAAATAAACATAAAAAACGGAAAAATTTAAGAAGCAAGTTGTCTCAAACAAAATATGCTTTATAAAAATTATGTTTATAAGAAGCAACGGCAGCAAAATATTTCCCCACAATTTTACCAAAAATTGTGCTTCCAGAGGGAGCAAGCAAATTGTACAGAAAACGGTTTGTACAAGGACCCAATTGTCCCCTAATAAGGTAGGTTTTATAAGATCGAGTTTATTCAAATCCCTGGAGCGAATTGGGCAGGAAGCGAACTGTCCAGGGAGCGAATCGTCGCTAGTAAGTAGGTTTGATAAGATTTGCGTTTGTAAAAACTCTCGGAAGCGAATTGGGCAGGAAGCGAACTGTCCATGGAGCAAATGTCCAGGGGCAAATTGTCTAGGGAGTGAATTGTCCCGGGAGCGAATTGTCCGGGAGCAAATTGTCCCCAGTCGCCGAAGGCCAAAACCTACTCCAAAAATGACAGGGGAGATGTTAGTTTAAGTTTTTCTTAGCTTAGGTTTTGCTTATAGGCAAATAAAATCTAGCTGACCGCGATATTTGCAGTATTGAATCGACTATTTAACAACAAAAACATTTAGAATTTTTTACTAAAGCGGATTAATAACAAAGATTAACAATTTTATTTTAATAAGTATTTATCAAATTGCTTAATTTGTAACCTAAATGCAAATTTTTTAAAGGCTAAATTCGGTTAATTTTTGTATATTTTGTGAAAAAGTGGAATTAAAAAAAAATTCTGCGTTCTTATTTGTTTTTTAAAAGAAAACATCATTACTGCACAATTTGAATTGGTCTCTTCATGTCTGCATTCTAATTTTCAGCGTCAGCCAGATATAATTCAACCATAGGCTTAGTTTTAGCTTAGATTTTGCTTAGGCCTAGATTTTGCTTAGGCATAGCTTAGGTTTTGCTTAAGCTTAAATTTTGCTTAGGCTTAGGTTTGGCTTAAGCTAAGGCTTAGCTTAGATTTTGCTTAGGCTCGGGGGTTTTGCTTAGGCTTAGACTTAGCTTAGTTTTTTTTATAGGCTTAGGGTTCGCTTAGGCTTAGGCTTTAGGCTTGAGTTTTGCTCAGACTTATGTTTTGCTAAGGCTTAACTTAACCTTAGCTTAGATTTTGTTGAGACTTAGCTTAGATTTTGCTTAGGCTTAGTCACTGTTTTTCTTTACCGTTTTTGGGGTAGGTTTTGGCCCTTCTCGTCCCAATCCTCTTCTGGATATAATTTATTGTAAACCCACAGATCCATTCCCATGAAACGCTGACAATGTGTGAAATTTTCGCCTTTTACATTTAGTTTTTAAAAATCTCGGGTTTTATATCTCGTCTTATGAAAGTTTTTTCTTAGCATAAACTACCACCCTTAAATCCAAAATTTTTTGAATGCATATTTAAATTTAACTTTAAACCCTTGGCTATCGGACCTCTTCAATTTCAACACCCTTTCCCGCCAAGAGGCCTGTGTCATAAAAACCTTTGTACATTCTCATTTTACAAATCTCCGCCTATTTTTTGTAAAATACACAATAAAAGTTTTTCGACTTTTAATTCAGGGAGCCAACTGGGCAGGGAACGAACTGTCCAGGGAGAGAATTGTCCAGGGAGCGAATTGTCCCGGGACCGAATTGTCTCGGGAGTGAATTGGCAGGAGCGAATCGTCCCGTGAGTGAATTGTCCAGGGAGTGAATTTTCCAGGGAGCGATTTGTCCCGGGAGTGAATTGGCAGGAACGAATTATCCCCAATTCATGTCGCGTGTATTAATCTTGCACTTCGTTAATGAGTTATAACGTTTCAAATTTAAAAAGTTTTTTCACGCTAGTCGCTTTTTTCAGTGTCTTCTTCTTATAGAGTCTTCTTCTTCTAAGTTTTCTTATAGACAGAATTTATTAAGTTTAAAGAGGGTTTTATAAAATCTTTTGTACATATTTTATTAACCAAATTTAAACTTAAACAATGAATATTATTTAATAGAGAAGATTTTTGGATTTGATTTCTATGTACAGCTTTCCCGTTTGTGTTAAATGATAAAATTAAAGTGAATTGGGGACACTTCGCTCCCGCCACTTCGCTCCCGGCCCACTTCCGCTCCTGGCAAATTTTGTAAACGCTTTTTTTGCGACGCTCTTCAAGATGGAAACATTTTCCTAAGCCTAAGCGAAACCTCAAATTATACTAAAACTATGCAACTCTCGCAAAAAAAAATCTAAAGATAAATTGTTCTAAGAATTAATAGTGCTTTTTGTTTGGCTTTTTTGATAATTCTTTGCATTTCTTATGATGTATTTTTAGAAAATAAATTTGTATTATTAAAATTTTTATTTAGCTTTATTTTATAATCTTTTTTAAATCGTCTGAGTTGAAATAGAAACGTTCCTTTCTTCAGGATTTAATCATGTAGTGTATGTGTATTTGACCAATATTGTAGGCCTCTTTAATCTGTGATGTTAAGTACGGCCAGGGATACCTACTAAAATTAAATTTTAATTTTCAGTTTTGTATAGTATAAGACCTGCGATTCTAATTCTAGTATAGTATAATATTGTATAAGAACTATGAGTTTAATTCTAGTATAGTATAGATTTTAAATTTTTTTACTAGTAACGTTACTAGTAAGACAGGGATACAGAATTAAAAAAACACTTAATTCTAATATAAAGTAAATTTGCATTTAATTCTTAGATAACGAAAGTAATTCTAAGTGTTTACTTAATTCAAAATTATTTAACACTTATAAACAACGAAGTGGTTTATTAAAAAGTTTTCTCTGTTTTGATGCAAAATTAAAAAAAATCCATACGGCTATAGTTTATGACAAAAATCTATTTAAACGTGCACAATGTGGCTCGATTATTTTGCATTATTTTCATATAAAATTTCAAAAGTTGTATTACAGATACATATATATATATATATATATATATATATATATATATATATAAATATATATATATTTGCTGATAATATGCTTGTATTTACCATGGATCTGTGGGAGATAAGGGTGACAGATCTAGTGTTGTAAAAAGTTACTTTTACTTTTACTTAAAGTAATAAAAGTAACAGATTTTACTTTTACTTTTACTCGACTTTTGAAATTTCAATTACTTTTACTTTTACTCTTACTCGACATTTGAAATTTCATATACTTTACTTTTACTCTTACCCAGATTTTCCACTGCAAATACTTAAATAAATTTAAGTAAAATTAAATAATTTCAGTGGGTAGATTCACTAAGGGCTTAAGCCGCTAACACGTTAAAACCATTTATTTTGACCAAAAAACTTATTAAAATGATAATTTATACAAAAAAATTAGCAAAAAACTTTATAACGGAGCTCTGTAGCTCCAAAAACCGGTGTTTTGTTCCGGTTAAAAATTATTTGTATTATTACTTTTACTTTTACTTACTTTTATTTTTAAATATATATTTATTAGTTTTATTTTCATTGGATGGATTTATCGGGGTAAATGCAAGTGTTGCGTCAGAATGCGACCCCTGCTGTTAATTTAAAACAATATCATAATACTGCTTCTTTTTTTGCTTTATATTCTTTAATCATAGGTTTCCTTTTTTTCTATTTGGGTTACTTTTGTCTGTAACATTTCTTCAAAATTCGAACAAATTGGAATTGTTTGTTTGTTTGTTTTCTCATGATTCGGATCAAAAGTGCGATATGAAGTAGATTATTTTAACTTTTTTATTTAGCGCTTTTCACTTGCGTTATTTACGCTAAGTTTCACTAGTGTTAGCGTTTCACTAACACTATTTTCAGTATAGTGTTTCACTAGTTGTTTCAAAAACTACAGGACCTTTGAAATAATAGTTTGATCTTATAGAATGCTGCAAAATAAATAAACGGTTACAGAGCGTAAAACATTGCTGATTTTGAATCTAAATTATACAAGACAATATTGTTATAATTATTGATCATAACCAAAACTAATGCCAGAAAATTTCTCTTCTCCATTAGAGTTAGGGTAACTGACTTAATTTCGGCCACGCCTTAATTTCGGCCACCAATTTAGGGTGTTAGTAAATTGGCTTATTTTTAAAACACCAAAGAACTAGCACAAAAGTAACTGGATGAAAGTTGAATAAAGTGTTTTTGCAAAATTTTTTTATTTTTGTTATTCAACATTATCAACATTTTTATACAAAAAGTGAATTTTTTGTGATTTTCCTAATTTTTGCTTTGTGTTTAAACTGCATCAAATTTAGAACGAAGCATTATATAATCTTAAAATATCTTCTATTTAAGGATCAAAGTTGTTAATTTTCATGTTTTGATATTTTCTTCAAAATTATTTTGCAATGCGTTTAACTAACTGCGCATTTTAAGATTCCGTTAATTTCGGCCACCTGAAAATTTAGGTGAAAGAACCTGTCGTTTTTTGCTGTTTTTAAATATCATTGTACTGCCGTATTTATAACGAATTTTTTCGCTCGTTTGACTTTGTTTTGACGTTTTTTAAGCCAAACATAAAAATTGAACAAAAAATACAAAATATTAAAAATTGTTTTTTTAAGGTTTTGACATAATCATTTAAAGTCTTGCTAATAACTATTAAAATTCGCAAACGGGAAAAATTAAGTTATATGTACCAAGAACAATACCTAAGGGTAAATTTGCAACCTTTAGAAATTTTTATTGTTTGTTTAAGCAATAGTTATGCCCAGTTTTTTGTAGGTGGCCGAAATAAATGGCACGCGCCTTAACTTCGGCCACTTTAAAAAAACAAGTTTAAACCTTCACTGATTTTTAAGTGTAGCAGAAATATTCAAATTTTGCACTGGAATAACAAATATAGCTATTGTTTGATTTTTAGGCCAAATTTTGGCTTGATTGAAAAAGCCAGAAAAAACTTATTCAAAAAAATAAAAAAAGGTGGCCGAAATTAAGTCAGTTACCCTATTTGTTTATTTTAAAAAGGCACTTTTTATCACAAACAAGTCTCCTGTCTTTATGTTATATATATTTTTGCTATCAGCAACCCTGGTTAAGTTCTAGGTAAAATCATGGTTTTGTAATTATTTGCGAACCTGATCGGTTTGCTGTGGTATTTACAGTTTTCTATAATAAACACATTTCATTGGATTTAATAAATCTTTTATTGTGATGTTTTTTATTTCAATGTATTTTATTTTAAATGGAAAAGAAGGAGAGGTTAGAAGAATAAGTAAGTTTTAAAAAATATATGTTCATTTTTTAAAAAATATATGACTGTAACAATGTTGTGTAAAAGGTATTTGTAAAAAAAATATCTGTTCATGAAAAATTCAACTAGATAAGATCCTTTTTTATTTTTCAAAATAAGGCTTGCTTTAAGTATATGTTTTAGGTTATATCGGTATTTACGTATTATAAGTTTAGGTTATATCGGTATTTTAAGTGTATTCAAAAAGCGAAAGGTTTTTACGCAGGGCGAATTGCAGAAAGTTTTAGGGCCTGAAGATTTTTCCAGTGAATATTGAAAATACTTCAGTTAAAACTAAAGTTTAAAGAAATTTGATTTAGCATATTTAAAATTATATTGATTTAATTTTGCTAAAAATGTAATAAAATTAAAATAATCAAACATTTGAATAGAATTCTGTAATTATCATCTATATTGTTAAAAAATTTATTGTTCTAATGTTTATTTTCCAAACTAAAAAATAAAATTAATGTGTTCTCAAGGACTAAAGCCAAGCCTACGCGTTCCTAAGCCTAAGCGACGACTAAAAACAACCTAAATTTTATAAAATATCTGCGTGGATAAAGTTCGTTCCTCGTTCTATCAAAAATATATAATATACCGAAAAATGTGCAACTCCTATATAAAAAAAGTACAGAAAAGGTGGCCTTTATAATGAGCCTCTCCATTTAAATGACACTCTCCACTATAATGGCATAGTAGCCATTTTAATTCGGCGAGTTAAAATGAAGAGGAAGCTATTATAATAGCCATTTATTGACTTAATTTCACTTCATATATACTCACAAGTCTAATACTGTCCGGGCCGCACGAGTTTCCTGGTGTTGGTTTAATACTGTCCAACACGCAGAAACTCGTGCGGCCCGGATAGTATTAGACTTGTGAGTATATATGAAGTGAAATTAAGTCAATAAATGGCTATTATAATAGCTTCCTCTCCATTTTAACTCGCCGAATTAAAATGGCTACTATGCCATTATAGTGGAGAGTGTCATTTAAATGGAGAGGCTCATTATAAAGGCCACCTTTTCTGTACCTTTTATATATAGGAGTTGCACATTTTTCGGTATATTATATATTTTCGGTTCTATTAGCTCGTTCCTGACGCGCCTGAATATTCCTGATAATCCTAGCTTTATAAATTGCCTTTCTCACACATAAATTAGTACAGTACAGAAGAAAATCTTCAACAGAAAAAGATCAACACAAAAAGTTGTTGCAGAAATAATATTTGAGGTCATACAGTAAAAAAAAACAATTAAATTGCTATGTGTTAAGTTATGCTTGTTGTATGCTGAAGTTTGAATGAAAAAACAAATTTTAACTTAGTTTAGTCACGAAATCTGGAATAATAGAATAAAATAATGTCTGGACCAGCCAAAACTCGAGAAGGCAAGTTTTATTTTAATTAAATATGGTGTTTTTTTGGTTAGAGAGCCTTTGGTGTAAAATTAAGCATTAATTTCGGTCACCTGGGACCCACTGATGTTAATTTGGGTCCGTAAAAAAACCCCATGGAATGGACATTTTAACTACAGGCCAAAATCACCATAAACATGTTTATGGTGATTTTGGCCTGAATTAAAATATCCATTCCATGGTGTTTTTATACAAACCCAATATGGTGACGTGCAAAATCCCCAAAAATAAAAGTGGTGTAAATCCCCATGCAAAATTCCCCACAACGTAGTGCAAATTCCCCATAACAATCAGAAATGCGTCATAAAGGCATTAAAAATGTTTTAATTTTTTCCTAAGCCTAAGCAAAGCCCTGAAATCAAGCTAAATTTTATTATGATAATTTTATTTGGTACAAGTTCCATACGTGTACTAAAATTCGATTTGACTGATTCAAAAGTAATTACAAATTGAAAAACATTAGTAGCATAAATTGAACACATAGACCTAATTTTTGTGGTTATTTTTCGGATTTAAGCTTCTGAAAAAATTTATGAGCCAATATGTACCCAAAACAATATCAGCCAATATGAGCCAATATGTACCAAAGGTTTTTACCCACTACGTTAAAGTGACTGTTTTGATGTATGCAAAACCCTTACATTAAAAAAGCCGTTAAATTGAAAATCGCATCCACTGCAACATGCCGAGAGAGACAAAAGATGATCAAATTGCCAGACTGGAGGCAGAGAATGGGGATCTTCGGAAAAGGCTAACGGAGTTGGAGAAGAGATTCGCCGGGATGGAGGAAGAGCGAGCTCCTGGTGTCAATACTGACTTAGTGGCATCCATCTGTGAAAAGGTTTTGAATCGTCTACTGCCGATGATTGACAGTTATTTTAAACGCATGGAGGTGCAAAGAGAACATGAGTCAATGTATTTTATTACTTATTGCTTATTATTATTATTACGTTTTATTGTATTACTTATTGCTTTGTGCTGTAGCCATATAAGTGTTTCATAAGAGTAAAGTATATTCAATTCAATTCAATTCAATGCTGGTCGTATCTGGCCTACCGGAGAGCGATTCCTACGAAGGGGAAAAAGAGAGTGTGACCGAGTTATTAAAGACTCTTGACAGTGGCGATTTGGGTGAGGTCACTCCTGTTGAGTTTTTTCGTATCGGAAGAGCTGGTGACCGGCCCAGGCTTCTAAAAGTTAGGGTCGTTAACAAACATATTAGAAACAGAGCTGTACCTTCCGGAGGACGCCCACGAGGGGTCACTAAATTTGAGAAAGTTTATGTAAGATCGTCACTGAATGGACCTAAGCGAGTGCCAGTCAAAAGGAATTGCTTGGCAAACTCCGGGAGCTTAGAGAGCGAGGAACAAAAAGGTTTCGCTTCAGTATACTATTGATGGTGAACCCTTTTTGTTCGACATCACTCTCAAGGCACCCCTAAATGTATCAAAATAGGAAATTATGCGACTTAAATATCACTGTCGTAAATAAAAGCTTATACCTAGTATAACAATTTTGTGTATGAATGCAAGAAGCCTTGTTAACTCCTTAGACGAGCTTGATGTTCT
>JASAMX010028447.1:0-49565 GCA_030248175.1 Microlaimidae sp. YZB2_3
ATGTTATATGTATTTTCTTCGTTCAGTTACGTATTGCTATAGAATAATATTGAAATACAGTAGAAAAAATAAAAACATGGCAAAGAATGATAAAAACACAAAAAAGGTAGAATAAAACTGCACGCAGTTACAAGATATGAAAAAACCTAAGAAATATATTACTAACTAATGAAACAGTAATACAAAAGGTAAAAAATTTTAGATAAAACCGATAAAATAAAATAAAACTATTATCTGAAATATTGTACCTTTTGTATTAATGTTTCACGGGGTAGTAATATATCTCTTAGGTTTTTTATATCATTTCTTGTAACTACGTGCAATTTTATTCTACTGTTTCTGTGTTTTTATCTTTCTGTACCATGTTTTTTTTATTTTTCCCACTGTATTTATATAGTATTCTATAAAATCTCACTATTTTTTCTTCCATTTTATTGTGTTTTTTGTTTCTTTTTCCACTAAATTCTTGTCTTGTAATATTTGTCTTTTAAGGTACTATATATTTGTATAAGTGTAACAATTTATAGCAATTTTGTAAGTGATCTTAATATAGTTTGTACTTTAGATGTGTCTTCACTGAGGATGAAATTAGCTAAAATCCGAAAGCTTTGAATGTCGACAATAAACGTTTACATTTTTGTTGCACTATTTATATATTTTGATGGAAATTTTATGGGATTTTTGAAGATTACTATATTATTTTAAAAATTTTTGTTTATTACAGCAACAATCAGTAGAGCTGCGACCAAAACAATAGATGACTTATACAACAGTCTTGAAACCATTTTACAGCATTACAGCAAGTTTTTGTGTCTTTTTTGTGATTGACAACAACAACTAAGGTTTGATTGTCAGTATAATTGAGAAAAAATATTTTTTTTTAGTTAAATAAAAAACATGATTTTTATAGGAATTAAAAATAATGAAAAATGTATGTGTCCTATTACACCTGGTAACGGAGAACTAGACATGAAAATTAATGGGCTCTACTCAGATCAGTCTGAGTGTGACATTACCTGCGATGGAGGAGGAACGGATAAAAGGTCAATTGAAAAAATCATATTTAGAGCAATCTTTAACAAGTACGCAATCCCCATTTTTTTCTATTAGAAGATTATATTTGAATGTGTAAGAAACAATTATAAATTCGTTATCATATCGTAGAAATTTTTTTAGTGGGCACTTGTCCAAACCAAATGCAAACTTGCTATCGTCCACATAATGTCCATCTAAGACTAGTCCACTTCTTTTCTGACTAAACATACGACCAGGAAGAAATCGCCTCTTGTTCCTGCTTTATTCTTAGAGCATTTTCAAAGCGAGTTTACCACTTTTTTAATTGAATTAAAAAATAACTTAATGAAGAAGGAACCTAATGATGCGCCACCACTGATTGCAATTATATTTTTGAAATTAAAATAATAATAATGAAAAGAATAAGATGAACATAATTTTTCGGTTTATTTTAACACTTCATGGGAAGGATATAAATCTATTCAATTTATTAACTTTTTGTAGGTTGTTTTTACTGTATTTTTATTTAGGTTTTTTGGTATGTTTTAGTCTCAGTTTTCGCTGTTTTCCCCCCGTCTTTATGACTTATTTTTTTATCATAAAATCAGGATCACTTCTTTCCAGCTAATATTATTTCAATAACAGCAGCACAGGTAATTTAAAATCAAAAAAAAATGAAAAAAACTAAGGTTTAACTAAACTATATGTTTTAATAGTTTTAAATTAAACAAATTATTTTTTAAATTCTTAAAAAAATCGTCTTACCAAAATAGAATTGAACCACACGTCCACATTTGCTTCGACAAGTAGTAGCGTTTAAGTCTCCGCTTACACTGTTTTCTGTCATGGTAAGAGCAGAATCATCATAACATCCTTGATATTCAAATTCAGTCACTAAAAATTATATTGTTTAATTAATAATTAATTAATTATTCATGATTGTAAGATATACATACAATTGTTTTAAACATAGAAAATTTACCATTCCAGCATGTTGTATTTGAGCTATAACCGGGTTCACAGGAGCAAGTATATCCATTCACCACATCAACACAAGTGCCAAAAATACAAGGATTACTCTCACATTCATTTATTTCTAAAATTATGTTTCATATAATCCAATTTAATTCATATACAAGTGTTTTTCATTTCATATTATTGTCACTTTCTACAGGTACAGTTTTTCAAGTTTTTATTTTATAACTTCGAAAATAGCAAACAAATTTTATCATTCTTATATGCAATAAAAAGAACAACTTTAAGGCTACTTAAGTCATATTTGATTGCGCATAATATGAATTTTAACTTGAGTTTTTAATAAAATTGTGAATTTTTAATAAAATTATAATGGAAAAAAAAGCTATTTAAATAAAAGTAAATGTAAATTACGTTATTAGGCTAAAAACTGCAAATTTTTTAGAAAAATCGGTCAAAATTAGCGCATACATAGTATCGGATAAAAGTTTCAGACCGTGCACAGGGCTGATGACCTCATACTTTTCGGTGATCACCATTATATTGATATTCTCGTATTTTCATTTTATTGATATTTTTTACCATACGTCTCTATTATTATTTTATTTGTTAAAAAATGTTTACCTACCGTGTTGACAATATGTATAGTTGTAGCCAGGTGCACAAATGCAGTGGTATCCATTTATCAAATCAACACAAGTACCACCATTTGAGCAAGGATTACTTTCACATTCATTTATTTCTGAAATATAAACAAAAAATCGAAATTTTATTTCAAAGTTTACGTTATATAGTTTATATTTAGGGTTTTTTTGACTTAATTGTTTTAAAAATTCGTATAGCTTTTTATTTATTTAAGTTATATTTAGCATACTTCTATTTTATATTAGTCACATTTTAAATGTTTTTATTTCTACTTCTAATCTAAATTAGTTTGCTTTATCATTTGTTTGTCATTTGCCTATTCTGAAGTTTTTTGGTATTTCTTTACATTTATTTATTTAGATTTTTTCTTGATTGTATTGTAAATTCCAATTTTAGTTGCAAAATTTTTTATGTATCAGTTACTTTTTTATAAATGTTTTGTATTTTTCTTCTAATTTACTACAACTGATGATGACCAAAGAGCAGGTCGAAAGCTTTGGTATATTATTATGTGAACAATAACGTTTTAATAATACAAATTTAAGAGAATGCTAAATGAGATTTTTAAATAAAAATTTGTGCAGTGACGTCAAAAAAAATTCAAAGTTTAGTTTTAGGTCTACATATTTTTAAACCAATAGATTTTAAACAAAGCCATAAATCGTTACAAAGCCAAACTTATTGGTTGAAATTTGTTTTTAAATTAAATAAATGATATGTTACCATTATCGCAATGCGTATAATTGTACCCTGGTGGGCAAATGCAATGGTAGCGACTAACAAGGTCGACACAGGTACCACTGTTAGAACAAGGGTTACTTTCACATTCGTTAATTTCTAAAAGTAAAAAGAACAGGGATTTGTTTATTTTTGCTAGAGTGTGATTAATTTACATAATTTTTTCTATGGTTTGAGCAAGGCGCTTAAAGTTATAAGAAGGTTAAAGCTTTAAAGAATATTTAAAAAACACATACACACACAGAAACACAGACACAGACAAAGACACAGACACAGATACAGACACAGATACACAGACACAGACACGCACAAACACATACACACAGACAAACACACACAGACAAACACACATAGACAAACACACACACACAAACACACCATATACACACCACACACACACACACACACACACACACACACACACACACACACACACACACACACACACACACACACACACACACAAACACAGATACACAGACACAGACACAGAACCAGACACAGACACAGAAGCAGAAACAGAGACAGACATAGAAACAGAGACAGAGACAGACACAGACACAGACACACAGAAACACACACACACAGACAAACACACACAAACACACCACACACACACCACCCCACACACACACACACACACACACACACCACACACACACACACCACACACACACACCACACACAAACACACACACACATACACGCGCACACACACACACACACACACACACACAGACACAGAAACAGAGAGAGACAAAGAAACAGAGGCAGACACAGACACAGAAACACAGAAACACACACACAGACAAACACACACACATACACACCACACACACACACACACCACACCACACACACCACAACACACACATACACACACACACACACATACATACAGACACACACACACATATATATACACGCGCACACACACACACACAGACAGCACAGAAACAGACACAGGCACAGACACAGACAAACACAAACACAAACACATACACACACACAGAAACACAAACACACACACACACACACATACACGCACACACACATACACACACAAACACACACACTTACACACACACACACACACACACAAACACACACACACATACACACAAACACACACACACACACACACAAACACACACACACACACGCACACACACACACACGCACACACACACACAGACGCACGCACGCACCAGTATTGTATATAGGAAGAGCGGGGTAAGGGGCGACCGTTCCCCCCCCCCACTTTTGGCGTTTTTCATAATTTGCCCCCCCCCTGGCTAGTGAAGCCGGCCATTTGTGTAAGAGTCCCCATTTAATTTTTTTATTTACAGGTTATAAAATTGTGGTGCATCTTAAATGCATAAAATTAAACAACAAATGCAATATTTTTTCAATTGTCAAATCCAAAATTTTTCTTCATAATTTACAAACCTCTTGTAGTCGTGTATTGACGCCTCCTAGTTAAACCGCTCATCATATAAGTATATCCGGCACCCAGCACGATATTTACTGTAATTAAACGGTGATGTGCGGTTTTTTAATAATTACCGCGCTGGATTCCGGCTATACTTAGATGTTATATGAAAAGATGAGCGGTTTAACTACGATGTATTTATACATTTTTAAATAGCTTAGCCAATTTATTTATATTTAAATAAGGTTGTTTCTTAATAGAATTAGAAAACAACCTTATTGGAATATTATATAGTACAAAATTTTAACATCATATAGTTAATTTGGTTTAAAGTAAGTAACAAACAAATTGTTTATGAATTGATTAATAAAAACAAAAGTAGAACTATGCCTATATGATTGGCTGGAGGCAATTTTTATGCAGTTTTTAGTGCAATATTAAAAAAATTAAAAGAAAGACACCCCCCAGACCTGCCTTTGCGTTGGCTTGGTGCTGCTGCTACAGGAACAAAGAAATTGGATAGACATAAATTATAGAAACATAAATATATATATCCAAGTATATATATATATATATATATATATATATATATATATATATATATATATATATATATATATATATATATATATATATATATACAAAACACATATGTACAGAGGAATTATGCACAAATTTATGCTTTTTATTTATGCATGAACATAGTCTGTGGGTTTCAAAAATACTATTTAAACTGTTCTTAAACCTTGGGCGGATTTAAGCAAATATACAGTGCTTATTATTTAATGCATGTGTAGAATGTAAACCTACTACTAATTTAAATCATTTTGAACTCAACACTTAACAAAAAATATATACAAAAATATTTTTTAAACAATTGTATTGGAAAAAACTTTTTTACCATTTTCGCAATGAGTGTAGTTGTATCCTTGTGCACAAATGCAATGATACTGATTAACCAAATCAATACAGGAGGCTCCGTTTGAACATGGGTTACTTTCGCATTCATTAATTTCTAAAACCATTTTGTATGTAAAATTTAAAACTACAAAACACAAAATGTTAATTAAATAGAAAACTTTTCCAGTAAAAACTTTAAAACGTTAGATAATTTAAGTTTGATGTAGTATTTTACAATGTTTATAATTTGTTATGCAAAAAGCACGATGAAAAAAATTAAACTAAACAAAAATAAAAATTGTAAATAAAAATCAGGCTGGTTTCTATAACCCTCTATCTGAACCACTCTTTCAAGCAACAAAACTGATTTTGTGGTCATGTACGTATAACATAAATTTATTTTGGGTTAAACATAGTTTAATCTATCTATTTCTTTCTCACTGCTACTCTCTAAAATGATTTTCTATTTTTTCATTTAACTAAGCACTTTCTAAATTAAAAACACAAAACTACTTTATAGGCATCTTGCACTGGAACTCGGTTTATACATGAAGTATGCAATATACATAAGCGTAACCATAATGAATAATTACCGTATCTCCTACTTATCTTACATAGTATCCAGATTTAACCGATGGAAAGCGCGCGAAATTCGGATCGGTTGATCTGCATATTTACGAAAGATAAGTAAGAGATAGGGTAATTATCCATTATTATGACGCTTATGTATATTGCATATTTCATGTATAAACCGAGTTTCAGTGTAAGGTGTCTATAATACATCAGCAATAAATTCAATAATACAAAAAATTAAAAAGTTTTTACTCAATAGTTGCTTGAAATGAATTAATTTTTAGTTTTCAACTTACTTAATGAAATACATAATGAAAAACCAAAAAATGTTTGGTGATCATTAATTTACAGGAAAATGAATAAATTTCTACTTTTCAGAGCTCCTTTTTTATACCAGTCCTATTTTTTTTATGTACATGATTAATTATATTTTTCTAAACACATTGATCCAACACATTTTCTAAATATGTGTAAATAGGGATCGACCGGGGTCCCAGCCCCGGCCCCGGCTTGCCCCGACACTTTTTTTCCACCCCGGCCCCGGCCCCGGCAAACGCAATTCTCTCCACCCCGGTTCCGGCCCCAGCCCCGGCAATTTAGCTGTCAAATGAGCCGGGGCAAACCGGGGTAAGGACCCCTAAGAATGCAAATATTAAAGCGCTTCTAAACATTTTTGACAGTGAAATATTATACAAGATTTTATCTACAGAGCTAATTTAATTGTTTTAATATTAGGATATTTATTGTTTATTATGCTATATTACGATTTTCTAAAGCCTCTTTATTTTTTCTCTGTTTCAGCCATATATTTTATGTTTTTTGCAATGATTGAATTATATCTGTCTGACCTCATAAAATTGTATAAGAGGACCAATTAAAAGCGTGCGGTTATGACGTTTAAAAAAATAACAAATTAAACGCAAAATTTTTTAAATTTTTTTCAAAATTTTGTTTTTTGAAAATTTTTAAAAAATTTTTTTTTCGTCTTTTCAAAAATTTCAAAAAACGTATTCAACTTTAAAAACTGTCGTTTTTGTTTCAAACTAAGTAATTTTATAAATAATTGCCAAAAAATTTGCATTTAATTTTTAATAAAATATTATATAATAAATAATTATTATAATATTATTATTATAATATTAAAATTATTAATAAAATTATAGTTATTATAATAAATTGTATTATATTCAAAATTTTTAAATCAAATAAAAAAATAATATTTTAAAATCTAACACAGTATTCAAAAGGTACTAAACAGACCGTTCTGACAGTAAGTGTAGTTGTATCCAGGAGCGCACACACAATGATATTCATTTACCGAATCAACACAAGTGGCTCCATTGGAACACGGATTGCTTTCGCATTCATTGATTTCTAAATTTTCCGGTAGTTTAAAAAAGTTAATTTTTTTAATATAACTTAATAATTGGCTGCTGTGTTTTGCACAAGAAAAGATAAAAAATATTTTTTTATATAAATCAAACTCATCTAACCAAAAATATAATACTATATAATATATTAAGGAAAAATATGACACTCAGTCTCAGAAGCGAAACGATTTGGTGCCATTTTTTGAGCACTGCCATTAACTGCGGTGCGCATAAAATGGCAAAACAACTGTTTTTATTGAGGCATGTGTCGTGTAAGTAGTCACTGCTAAAACTGTAGCAGTGTTTTTGCGCATAACATGCTAACTTGAACGCACTGCATTTTGAAGTACTCTGCATTTTTTTGGCAATCTTGTGCGCATATATGTGCATTTACTGCACATAAATTAGTACAACCGCGGAAAACAAAAAAAAATAAACCCACTAAAAACCATTACTTAGTTTGCACACTGTACACAAAATACAAACGTTTAGTATAGACATACAAAAATGAAATCCAAGGCAATACATAAATAGATATGTTTGTGTATTGCATTGGATTTTTTTTTGTATGTCTATACTAAAAGTTTGCATTTTGTGTACAGTGTGCAAACTAATTAGTGGTTTTTTAGTGGGTTTATTTTTTTTATTTCCCGCAGTTGTTCTATTTTATGTGCAGTATATGCGCATATATGCTCCCATGATTGCCAAAAAAGTGCAGTGTACTTCAAAATGCAGTGCGTTCGAGTTAGCATGCTAGGATAGCATGCGTAAAAACACTACTACATTTTGAGCAGTGCCCATTTCCACGACACATGCCTCAATAAGAACAGTTGTGTTGCTATTTTTTATACGCAAAACAGTTAATGGCAGTGCTTAAAAAATGGCACCAAATCGTTTCGCTTCTGAGACTGAGTGTCATATTTTTCCTTAATATATTATATAGTATTATATATTTTTGATCTAACTATTTATTTTTTTATTTATGTTGTATATCAACATAATACACAGTTCATTACGTTTTTTCGCGAATAGTAAAAATAAACACAAATGGCAAATAGTGCCCCAGACCTATGCGCTGACTACCCCCCACCTTTGGTTTGGATTTTAAAATGGGGTGTATTTCTGAAATGGGGGCACAGGGGGGAAATTTTTGAAACAGGAAAACAGAATGCGGAACAAAACGGAGATGGAACATTGAGGAAGAAAGAACAAAAATGAGAAAAAAGAAAAAAAAAAGCTATTTAAATAAAAGTAAATGTAAATTACGTTATTAGGCTTAAAACTGCAAATTTTTTACAAAAATCGGTCAAAATTAGCGTATCGGATAAAAGTTTCAGACCGTGCAAAGGTCTGATGACCTCATACTTTTCAGTGATCACCATTATATTGATATTTTCGTATTTTCATTTTATTGATATTTTTTACCATACGTCTCTATTATTATTTTATTTGTTAAAAAATGTTTACCTACCGTTTTGACAATGTGTATAGTTGTAGCCAGGTGCACAAATGCAGTGGTATCCATTTATCAAATCAACACAAGTACCACCATTTGAGCAAGGATTACTTTCACATTCATTTATTTCTGAAATATAAACAAAAAATCTAAATTTTATTTTAAAGTTTACGTTATATAGTTTATATTTAGGGTTTTTTCGACTTAATTGTTTTAAAAATTCTTATAGCGTTTTATGTTTTTAAGTTATATTTAGCATACTTCTATTTTATATTAGTCACATTTTAAATGTTTTTATTTCTACTTCTAATCTAAATTAGTTTGCTTTATCATTTGTTTGTAATTTGCCTATTCTGAAGTTTTTTGGTATTTCTTTACATTTATTTATTTAGATTTTTTCTTGGTTGTATTGTAAATTCCAATTTTAGTTGCAAAATTTTTTATGTATCAGTTACTTTTTTTATAAATGTTTTGTATTTTTTCTTCTAATTTAGTACAACTGAGGATGACCAAAGAGCAGGTCGAAAGCTTTTGTATATTATTATGTAAACAATAACGTTTTAACCTTTGTTGCTATTGTTTTATCAAGATTTCTATTTTCCTCTGGAAAATTTACAGCTGAAATTTTTAACTTGTAAATTTTTAATGGTCAAAATATTTTTAACATTAATTTTTTATTTATACAAATACTATAAAAATATAATAAGAAATTTGAAATAAACTCAAATTTTGGGTTTATAATTATCTTGTAGGTACTTAAAAAATTTGTTTTCACTGCAAAAACTTTTTTACAAAAAGAGCAAGGTTTAACTTTATTTTCAAATCTTAATTGTCAATTTTAACAAAATATTGGTGTAAATGTGTATTATAACGAAAAAAATCTGCGATTTTAAGTTTGATGAAACGTGAGAAGGGGAAATCCGATCAACAAACGATTAAGGTATTTTATATATTTATTTTTATGCGTCGGTTGAAAATTCTGTAAAAACCAACAATTTTAGAATAATATTTCTTTTTTAAATTTTTTGGATCATTTTTTACGGCTAGTTATTACTTTTTAAATCAAAACGAATCTCTGGAGATGCAAATTTAACGTTTTAAATCTCAAAAGTTTTTTATATATGCAAAGGAAATATCGCCCAACTGGGTGAAACTCTAAAACTTGGATTTATGAATCATTTCATTGTTTACAAATCATCCAAACAAACAAAACTTGTAAGCAAAAAATTATTATTATGTAACATGTATATAACGTTTTTAAGGAAACGCATGTTTTTTTTTCATTACCCTTATGTCTACTACCTTCGAGTTAACACTTGTATAATAAATTATTTTGGTTACAAACTTTTTGTGAACGCACAATTTTTCAAGCCCTGTACGCTCATGTTTAGTACCCTAGTGTCTAGCCAGTACCCTATTTTCCAGTAACCTTGCGTGCAGTCACTTGAGTCCGGTTTCTCAATTTAAATGAAGTTTGCGCAAATAACTACAAGATTCTTGAATTTAGGAGATTTCTAAATAAAAATCAAGTTTGCCGACTGGCTTTCCGCTTCCTGGGTTTTCCAAAAAAAGCTAAAAATTTCAGGTTTATTTAATAAACATAGCTATTTTGACAAATAAACAATTTATTAAAATTTAAAATCAGGCTTAAAAGTACGTTTTTAATTTTTATAACAAATCTTTTTGTAACCACGAGAAGTTTTTCAAGTATTGAATACCCTGGAAAACCTCCATTTGACCTATTTTTGCAAGGTCATATCTGTTAAACCGCTAAAGATATATGGACAAAATGGTAGAAGGTTATAAGACCTAAATTAATACTTTTCCAAAAAATCACCAAAATTAAGGACAAAAAGCTTAAACCCCTTTAAAACGATTATGCAATTTTAAACCAATTGTAATCTAAAATCGTATATATGAGATAAAAATATATTGATTTTTATTAAAATGAAGTGATTTTTACCGTTTTGACAGTGTGTGTAGTTATAACCATTGGCACAAACACAATGATAACCATTTACTAAATCAACACACGTCGCTCCATTTGAACAAGGAGTGCTTTCACATTCATTGATATCTAAATTTTACATACTTTATATCAAAACTGTTTAATGTTTGGATTTTAATCCGGTCGATATAGGGTAACTGCCTTAATTTCGGCCACCTTTTTTTAATTTTTTGGTAAAGTGTTTTTTGATTTTTCCAATCAACCCAAAATTTGGTCTAAAAATTAAACGATAGCTATTTTAGTTATTCCCGTGCAAAATTTTTTTAATTTCTGTTACAGTTAAAGCTCAGTGGAGGTTTAAAGTTGTCTTTTTATAGTGGTGCGTTTAAGGCGCGAACCATTAGCTTCGGCCACCTAGAAAAAACTGGTTATAACTATTGCCAAAACAAACAATAAAAATTTTTAAAGGTTGCAAGCGTATCCTTAGGTATTGTTCTTGGTACATATAACTTAATTTTTTCCCGTTTGCAAACTTTAATAGTTATTAGCAAGACTTTAAAAATTATGTTAAAACCTTAAAAAAACAAGTTTTAATAACTTGTAGTTTTTCTTCAATTTTTATTTTTGGCTTAAAAAACGTCAAAAAAAAAAATTCTTTATAAATACGGTAGTACGATGATATTTAAAAACAGCAAAAAACGGCAGGTTCTTTCGCCTAAATTTTAAGGTGGCCGAAATTAACGAAATCTTAAAATGCGCAGTTAGTTAAACGCATTGCAAAGTGATTTTAAAGAAAATATCAAAACATGAAAATTAACAACTTTGAACCTTAAATAGAAGATATTTTAAGGTTATATAGGGCTTCGTTCTAAATTTGATGCAGTTTAAACACAAAGCAAAAATTAAGAAAATCACAAAAAATTCAGTTTTTTTATAAAAATGTTGATAAAGTAAAATGACAAAAATAAAAAACTTTTGCAAAAACACTTTATTCAACATTAATCCAGTTACTTGTGTGCTAGTTCTTTTGTGTTTTAAAAACGAGCCAATTTTCTAACACTCTAAATTGGTGGCCGAAATTAAGGCCTGGTCGAAATTAAGTCAGATACCCTGCTCCTTGAAATTATTATTTTATTAATAACTTTCAACAATTTAAAATCCTTTTTACCAACACACCTGAAACATAAGTTTTAGGATTATTTATAATTAAAAACCAACTGTACGCCATAAAGTTTTTCATCCATCTATGTTTTAAACTGATGTTTTTTCTTCTTAAACATTGTTTTAATTTAAAATTTGAAACTAAATTTAAAATATCGGCAATGAAAAGACGCAAAACACGTGTTTTTAGCTATTTTTTTGGAAAAATTTTTTGTGCATCAAAAAGTTATATGTGCAGGTATAACACTGATTGCTTATTTTTATATACAACATATTTTTTGTTTTATATCCACTAATATCAAAAACCGAGAATTTTAAACCAGTTCAAAGTTCAAACAAAAATATTTTCATGTAGCGAAATAGGAAGACATTATTAGTAAAAAATTGATTGTGCGGTATGCAGACATTTGTGTAAATTTTTTAAAAACAAAATATTCTAGTTTTCTATTGATAAATGTTTTTATCTACACGTTTAAGCAAGTTTAAAAAAACAATTTTAAAATTAGGTAAATCCAAATGCTTCTTTCCTGAAAATGGGTTTTTCAGTATAAAGATGAATTTTTCCGTGTTTTTTTAAATTATTTATTTTACGACATTTTCTAGACTGTAAGCTTTCTATTGATGCTTTATTTAGCTTACTACGCATTGTGGAGAAGAAGTTTCCTTGTTTTTTAAAGATGTTACCATTGGTAATTAAAAAACACACATAATATTCCGCTTTTCAGCTAGCTAATAAATTTTCCCACTAAGTTTTAGTCAGTTTAGAGACATTTTTTTATAATTTCTGAATCAAAAAAATTTTTTTGTGAAAATTCAATGTCTAGTGTAAAAAATTCATATAAATAAATAAATAAATAAATAAATTTATTTTGTCATGTAAATACATAGACAGGAAAGACACAAAAGCTTGTAAACGTTACAGCACTGAAATTCGCATCTACCTATATAAACATTGCAATAAAAGAAAATAAAAATAAATAATTTTTTTTTAAATTCAATCCATTTTCATCATTTCCCGGACTATAACCTTTCCAATAATGTCCCATTTAGCCTAATAAGTTTTGCAGTTGCTTTGGATAGTTGTTTATGAAAAATGTGTTATTTATCATAAAGTTGTTTATGAAAAAAATAAATTTTAAGTGTTTGATCAAACTAAAAAGAAAAAATTCAATTAAACTTGAGCTTTTGATATTTTAGTCTAATTATAATTTTTTACTACGGTACAAGAGTATAGTTTTAAATAAATTTTTAAAATTTTTTGATACTATAAAAAACAGGACGTAAAAAAGTTAAAGATTTAAGCACCCTAAAATTAAAAGGTATATAAAAATAAAGAAAATACATAACATACTGTTTTCACAGTGCGTGTAGTTAAATCCATCAGCACAAACACAATGATAACCCATATGTAAGTCCACGCAAGTCGCTTCGTTGGAACATGGACCACTGTCGCACTCATTAACATCTTAAAAACAAAAAAAAAATTTAAATGCTTGTAACAAAAAAAGAAGCTAAATCTTGTAAAAAAATGCAGTTCTTTAAATGTGGTTGAGAACCTAACTCATGTTATTTTTAGCTAAATTTGTTGGGGTGACTTATAAAACCCACCACTCATTATTTTTCATCCCCAAAAATGTCGTTTTGAATTTAGCCCATAATATTTTTTTTACCCATTTGGTCTGGCGAATTGTAAAGCTCCCCATTTTCTATTTGTACATTTCGTTAACAACTAATACCCAAAAATAAAAAAAATAAAAGATTTTTGTAGAGCTAAAACACGATATTATTTTCTTAAAATCTCCAATCAGGAAAATCTCCAATCAAAACCGGAATCATTTAGAAGATTGCACGATTAAGTAGACACAAAAACATGCATGTTTTAGTGTAAATTAGCTCACGTCCAACATAGAAAAAAATATGCCTCCCAATATTCAAAATGAAAAGACTCTTATTAATACTAATAAAATTTTCCAAACAAATATTTAACAATTATAATGTACTAAACATTTTATGCTGTATATATAATAATTACACAAACACTTATTGGATTGTTTCTGTTTTATAACAATCATCTAGACAATCAATGCTGTAATAATTGCCTAATGTACTATTGTATTGTCTTAATTAAACATTTATATAAAAAAGATTTTTTGCAAATTATTCGCTTGCGATCAAGAAAAGCTAAAATTTTATGCAGAAAATATCTTAGTTTTACTGGAAATAATAAGTACTGGGAACGTAAAAACAGTATTAAATTATAGCAAACACTTGTCAAAAGGGTTATTTCGCAGTCTAAAATGAACAATTACCACGGAATAAAACAATAAAGAGGTTAATCCATTCTGTATTGCCTAAGTTTTAGCACATTTTTTATGCTCTAGCCCCACAATATTTCGCAATCGCGGCCCTTATTGCTATAGGTTTGTTTGAAGATCACATATTCATTATCTTGGGCAAGAGCCCTTAGGGTTTGGATATCTCCTTTAATTCATTTAATTAATTAATTTTGTTTTATTTGTATTCATATTTCGGAACTAAATGTATCAATGATAAACTAATAAAGTACTGAGTTCGCAATGGGTCCCATTCCACCCTGTGTCACAGATGCAGTGGTAGGTATTAATCAAGTCAACACAAGTTGCGCCATTGGAGCAGGGACTGCTTTCACACTCGTTTATTTCTAAATTATGACTTAAAAAATCAATACAATTGTTTGGAAACATTATTTTTAAACAAAATTAACAAACTTAAATTTTTTATCTACAACTAAGATTTTGTTTAGCTGGTCGGTTTTACACAAACGCTTAGAAATGAATCAGTTTCATAACGCTTTAAAAATCATAGTTTTTTCCATTTTTTTCAACATATCTCGCTATTGATGCCTATACTTTATATAAAATTTCTATTACTGGATAGAATTGAATGTTAGCTACACAATGATAGAATTAATTTTAGCTAATATAATATTATTATAAAGTAAATAATAAAATGTTAAAAAAATATTTGCTAGAACAAAGGTAATTTATAAGAGTATGTTGATGTATTGTTGAGTTTGAGAAAATGTTCAAGTGTGTGTTAAACAGTTGTTCCATCTATATGTTAAGCAATCGACAGTGTTAAAATTTTTATCATGTAAAAATACAAAAAATTGTAAACACAAAATTCTAGAGAAAATTTTTATACTTTTAAATAACTCATTCATTCAAAATATTCAGCATTTTACATGAAAAATAATTTGTACATTGTATTGAACAGAAAAATTATAAATACTTCACAATGTTACGCGATAAAAACCTTATCTAAGAATTAAACGTTCACATTTTTTTTCTTGCAAGTTAAAAAATTTTAAACGCAAAATTTATGGATGAAATTTTTGTACATAATACTGTTAAATAATCTAAATTATTTGAAATATTCGACCTTTTTGACATCTGGTATATTGTACATTGAATTAAACAAAAAAACGTAAAGTGTTTGACAAAATTACGTGGGGAAAAAACCTCATCCATGAATTTTACGTTTTACGCTTTTTTGTGTTTGTAAATGCACAGTTAATTTGTGGACCAATCGAAAACCTTGCGCAAAAAACCGTAAAAGTAGATGCTTCACACATTGTAGATTATTCACAGGTCACAGAAGATTTTATTTACATGATGAAAACTCTATAATGCTCAACATATATTTTGAACCATGCTTAACACATAGGCAAACAATCACTTATGCATTCTTTGTTAAAAAAACAACCAGAGCTGATATTAAAATATTACCAAAAAATCTCATTTCAACAGGAGGTTTACCATGCTTATTAATGATTTGTTTTACAAACATTATACTTTTATTAATTTTACTATTTTCATGGCGCTTTAGTTTAAAGCAAGTTAAGCCAATCTGGTAGAACTTTAAAATGTTTGTAAACGGAATTTAAAAAATTGGACATTTTCAAAATGTATATAATTTTTTGTTTTCTCACAAATAAAACAAATGTCCGTTTTTTAATTTTATAATTTTCTATATACTACATATAAAACACGATGAAAAGTTTAAAAGGAAAACTGGCAACAAAATATATTCCAAAATTACCGTTTTCACAGTGTGTATAGTTGTAACCTCCAGAACAGACACAATGATAAGAATTAAATAAATCGACACAAGTACCACCGTTTGAACAAGGATTACTTTCACATTCATTTATATCTAAATTTTAATACATAAGTCATAAGTTAGTTGTGTTATATAATTCTAAACACGCCATATTTTCTTGAAGAACAAGTGGCCTTTTGGGCATACCACTAAATTCAATCCATTGAAATATATATTTAATAAATCAAATTTAATTATCTATTTTTTGCATTTTTTCTTTATTAACTTTATATACCTTCCAGTTTTTTACTTTGCATTTTAGTTTTCACGAATTTGTTTTCTAAAAACTACTTATATATGTAGAAATGATCTAAAAATGACTTGCTATTGTGTTTTTAGAACGCAATTACAAAATTTTTAAGTACACGTAAATTAACTGCTTCGGCTAAGCCTGCGAAGGATGCGTTTATACTTGTGACAAAACGCCCTTTGGACAAAGTCCAAAGGACAAATACAGCGTATAAACGTATGTAATGCATTTTAGTTTTCACGAATTTGTTTTCTAAAAACTACTTATATATGTAAAAATGATCTAAAAATGACCTGCTATTGTGTTTTTAGAACGCAATTACAAAATTTTTAAGTACAAGTAAATTAACTGCTTCGGCTAAGCCTGCGAAGGGTGCGTTTATACTTATGACAAAACGCCCTTTGGACAAAGTCCAAAGGACAATTACAGCGTATAAACGTATGTAAAAACGTCCTTTGGACTTTGTCTAAAGGATTTTTTGTCATAAGTATGAACGCACCCAAAGGCTTACCTTGCTAATTTTTATATCGCAATGGTTAAATTTATTAATATATTTTACATGCGGTTTGTAAAAAAGAAAGGCAAAAAAGTTAATTCAAGGTTTTTTGTATAGTGAATTGAATTTATATTAGTGCTTTAAAAGTTTATTCAGTAAATTAAAACTCAACTTAAAATTTTAACTTTATACTATTTCATTTAATACAAGGCTTTTTTTGAAACTTTGTTTTGTTTTGTGGTAAAATGTATATTTAATTCCTACATATACATGTCTTAAAAACCGTATTACAGACGGTTAAATTTGCTTGCAGAATATCTAGATTTGCTTTCAAGTTATACATAACTACTAGCGCCAATCATATGTAGAGAGTAAATTGAGAAACAGCGAGCGACTAGTACATTTTACGGTTTAAAATATTTCAAATATTTATTGTTTTAAAATCTCGACCCCTTCTCTTCAAAATTGCTTAAATACTTTTGAAATATTGCAAAAGCAAAAGCAGTTTTTGGAGATTTTTAGTTTTTTGCCGCTTCGTAGGTACGGCGCTGCTGGCGCGCTTATTTTCCAGTTTTTTAATGTTTCAATTACAGATAATGCTTAATTTAAGAGTTTGGAATGGACTTTTTAAAATTAATTTTTAAGTTTCAAATAGTTTTACAAGCAAAACATTTAAAAAAAACTATGTAGGTTTAAAATTAGTGTAAAAGCACAAATTTCATCTTTATTTTTACTAATTCGAAATCACTATTCAGGATAATATTATTTTACTGGTGATTTTAAACTATTGTGGCGTTTAATTAAAAAACAAAAATTTATTTAGCACAAACTGATATATTACAGCACTTCAACGTAGTGAAATATATCATCGTGTAGCAATTTTTATGAAGTATAGGTTTAAACTTAAAAAACTAAGAAATCTAAGATTTTGTCAAATTTTATTTTTTTTTGTACCCTCTCTCATACAGTAAAAGACGCTTATTCCGAACTAGTCTATAGTAGCCTACATCTAATAGTAAACTATCCTTTTTTACCCATTGAAAAAATAGTAGCCATGGCTACTATTAGAGGAAAAACGATATTTTGCAAACGCACAATATGCATGGATTCATTTTTTGCAAACAACAGAAATAAAACAAAGGAACTACTTTATTTAGAATAAATTTTTGTTTTTTGTCTGTGGTTTTGCCCACGACATCATTCTTTTCGAATATTAGTAATTCATAAACATTAAATTGTTTAAAAACACAAACCTAATTCACAATGAGTTCCATTGGCTCCATCTGGACAAATACAGTGATATTGATTAACCAGATCCACACAAGTCGCATCATTAGAGCATGGAACACTTTCGCATTCATTTATTTCTAACATAATAAAAATATAAGTGAAATGTTGAAGCATATATATATGATCTGTAAAAATTAATGTTTATTACAACAAATTAAATAAACAGGTGTATACTACCGTTTTCACAGTGCGTATTATTGTATCCCGAAACACAAACACAGTGATAACTGTTGACGAGATTTGTACAGGTGGCTCCATTTGAGCAAGGATTACTTTCACATTCATTGATTTCTAAACTATTTTAACAAATGTTTTTTTTAGTTTTTTTACAATATACTATCAAATCAAACATAAAAGCCATGTCTTACTACTCATGCTTTCAAATAAAAAAATTATTTAAAATTATGAATGAACAACAACTGGGTTGTGCAATTGGATGCGGTTGTAAATATCTATAGTTTGTCATTTAAAAAACTCGTTAAAATGCAAATTCCCCAAAAACTCGCTAAAATTCAAATTTTATATTCTCCTTTTGCGTCATGCTTTTTAAATTAATAAAACTATGATAAGCATTTTTTTTTTGAAGATTTAAACAAAACTAAAGTCTGGTCAAATGATTGAGACTGGCAACAAAACGTAAACTTTAAAACGTTATATCTTAAAAAAGGCCAAACGATTACTACAATACTTATACCTGTGTGTTAGTTAGACTTTTGGCTAATAGTTTAAACTAAAAACAAATTGATCTTCAAAAATGATGCCATCACAATGGCTGATATGGTGAAAAAACCTGGGGCTCAAAAAAGCAAAACTTTTTTAGTGAATGATAAAAAACGCCACTAGCTATTGTAATGTAAACGGAATTAATCCTCAAAATAAAAACTTTACATATTGACGTTTCAAGACATAAAACTTGTCATTTCACCGGTAAAAACTAAAATACAAAAATTGTTGCAATTACATAAAAATATTACAGTACAATTCGCAAATAGCTGAAACACATTGATTTAATGAAGAAAACCGACTTAAAAACAATAAAAACAGTCAACATTTGTCCAAGTAAAACTTGGTTAGTACAAAACAGATTTACGATGAGGTAGAATTAGAGATTGACGGGGCCCCCGCCTGCCCCCACACTTTTTTACACCGGCCTTGGCCCTGCAATTTAGCTGTCAAATCAAACGGGATCGGAGTAAGGACCCCTAAGAATACAATTTTTAAAGCACTTTTTACAATTTTAGACAGTGTTAAAAATATAAAATTTTATATGAAAAACTAATGTAATCGCTTCAATAGAAGAATATTTATTATTTATTTTAAAACATTATTTTTTAGTACAATATTTTAATGAGTTTCCTTGTTTTAACCATGAGTCATTATTCTAAAAAGTTGAAGACATCTTGAGCATTAAAAACCATTTTGTAGATTTTATTTACAAGATTAGGGTTTGACATAGAAGTCCATTCATGAGACGTATACAATAAATATTAGAGTTATTATAATATCATTGTTTATATCAAAAATATATAAGCCAAGAGAATTTTCGGCTATATGTACAGTAAATTTTGTAACTAAATTTAAAAAGAAATGATGCACATTTTACTTTCGGCGCAAGCTACTTTCTGTGCACTCAATAAATATTTTATCGCACAGCAATATTTGTACACCAAACTCGTTTTCTGACACGTTTACAAAATCGCCGCGTACAAAAAATTAGCAGAAATCGTTAATAATTGCTTTAAAATTCGCTCATGTGTGAATTTTTCTATGAAAGTTTATTGTACAACTGGACATTTGTTTGAATTATATTATAATCTTAGTTTTATTTTTAGGTGTTATTGAAACTGTTTTAAAATTTAGTGATGTTAAAACATTTTTTTTAAATAAAAAAATGCTTTTTGTTTTTTTGTTTTTATTTTATCATTTTTAAATTTATTGCCGAAACTATACTGGTATTCATAAATGTTGTGTAGGCTCTATTCGGACTGGGTCCGCTTGACTTGGCAGGAAAACCCTGCGGAGTCAGTCCATTTTTTTGCGAGTTTAATATTTTTATACAGCCCAAAAGACACCAAAATTGAATTTCTTTAACAAGAAATTGGTACGAACTGTTTGTATTTAATTTAAAAAAGTTTTAAAACAAAATTTGCTTAAAAAACCCAATTAATATGTTTTGAAAATTAACGATCTTAAATACAGGACACAGTTTATAAAGTGCACCACCCGGTCCAGAACTTTCTTGCCAAAAGTTACGAACCCAGTTCGTATAAACCCGGTCCAAAATTTTATGAATACCAGTAAAAGTGCTAGGTATTTAAATAGAAATTTCAGTAAAAATTACCTTTGAACTTTTATTTTAAAAAAATTGCTAAATTAGTTTAAGGTTTTCATAATTATTTTTTAATAAAAATAAGCATATATAACCCAAAATGGTGAAAACCTAATTTTTAAACAAAAAATTTGCTGAAAATTTGGATTTCTGTGAGTTTAATACTGACAACCCGTCATTGTGTTCTATTTCATAGGCACACTTTTGTTTTGTTGTTTTTTTTTAATTAATTTTTAACAGAATTTTTAACGCAGTGTTAAGGTCTATTCATACTTATGACAAAACGTCCTTTGGACAAAGTCCAAAGGACAAACCAAAACGTCCTTTGGACTTTGTCCTTTGGACGAAGTATGAACGCTACTCAGAATTTGTCCTTTGGACAAAGTCCAAAGGACAAAATCCAAAGGGAAAAGTCCAAAGGGAAAAGTCCAAAGGGAAAAGTCCAAAGGACGTTTTGGCTTGTCCAAAGGACAAAGTCCAAAGGGAAAAGTCCTTTGGACTTTGTCCTTTGGACAAAATCCAAAGGGAAAAGTCCAAAGGACAAAAGAAGTATGAATACGTTGTCCTTTGGACTTTTCCCTTTGGACTTTTGCCTTTGGACTTTTCCCTTTGGATTTTTCCCTTTGGACATTGTCCTTTGGACTTTGTCCAAAGGACTTTTGTCCTTTGGACTTTGTCCAAAGGACGTTTTGTCATAAGTATGAATAGACCTTTAGTGTTTTACAGTGCGTAAAAAACTTTTCTTGCACTTTTTTGCAATTTTATTCAAAAACCTAGTGTATAATTGGAAATTTTCTTCAGCCATATGTTTTTGATAAATCTCAAGAAATTACAAAAAGTAGTGCAAGTTACAAAAACAATTTCATTGCAAAAATCACGTGACATTGATTTTATGGTTTTTTGGTAAAAAAATAAGTTAGCTGATTAAAATGACTAAAACTAACAATTTGAAACAAGCTAGAAAGCTAACATAGTCGCTTGCACTTGCAATAATATAATTATTTTACCTTTTACAATTAAAAAAACTATTTTTTAATTTAAAAAAGTGGTAATGAAGCTTTAAAAATGTTCCAACAATTTAAAATAAAAAGGTTCGTTTTAACCCCTCCTGTATGTTTAGACCGAAAAATGTTAAATAGAGGCATGTAAGTGAATTTCTAAAAAAGATGTTTCTTCAAAATAATATTCTTAAAGACTAGCATTTTTTTTATTTAGAGTAAATTCGATTTATTGTAATATAAAAAAATTTCGCTATTGTCAAATAATTTTTTATATGGGCATCCAATTTTGATTTTAGTTCGTTTAACACGTTTTGGTTTTTTAGTCAAAACATATTCCCCGTATAAAACTGCTTTAACTCCTGCTCTATTTGTAGAGCTTTTTTTGAAAGTAATAAGAATGGTTAGTGGGATTAAGTATAATATTGCTTTAAACTTGAATATATTTCTAATACTTAAAGTTTATACTACTGATAAAAAAGTCTTACTTTTACTTAAACAAATAAAAGTAACGAATTTTTTATTACTTTTACTCGACTTTTAACCCTTTGGGTATTTTTTTGCCCAAAAAACGTGTTGGATGTGCGCCGCCAAATCTGCCGCCAAACTGCCGCCAAATAGCCGCCAAATCGCCACCAAACTGCCGCCATTTAGGAACTGAGGCGTTTGAGTAAAATATTTTAGAATAAAATCAGTTTTAATTAATCCATAGTTTATTTTTCTAACTTTAAAATTTACAAAAATGTCTTATAAATTTGAAATATATCATTTCAAAAATCGAGTTGTTTTATTTATTTGGAGATCTTTTCTGCCGTTTCTGTTTTGCTTGTGGAAATGACTATAGCGGGAATTATGGCAAAAGTTTTGGCGGCAAATATCCAATTGGATCTTTGCTGCCAAAACTCTTGGTAACTTGTATATTCCGCAAGGCAAATAACTTGTGCATTTAGAGATGTTTTATAATGTATACATGTAACAAAAGATCTGTCAGTTATTATTAATTATTAGAATGTGTAATTTTTTTTAAATCTTGTCCGACTGCCAGCAATTAGTTTTTTGAAACAATATAATTATTAAGGTGAAAATCAAAAAAAATTAACTGTGTAAATTTTTGTTTTGAGATTTTTAATGTTTTATGAAAATATTATATTTGACACGGAAACTTCGGTCGATCTGCATTTTTTTGCTATTAATATTATTAATCGCAAAAGTAAACGTTTACAAAACACGGGCTTTAGTGATAATTCACAGATTAAGTTAGCCCAATCTGAGTTAACATACTTTATCAGTAGAAGAAAAACTTATAACAATAATGAAAGGCAAAATTTAACCAGAGCTCCTTCCAGTTGGAGGGCTCCAATGGTTTACCTCAATGAATTGGGTGGAAACGGAAATAAGTTTTCGTACAAAAGTTTTACTACACTAACAAATGAAACATTACCTTTCTGAGCAAAATTAAAAATAGCGCATCTGTCAATTTTTTTGGGAGGATTTGGCTTTTGATTTCCGAGTGTTGGTAAATTTAAAAACACCAGTTTCATAAACAACTTAAGGTTTTTTTAAAAATAAAACCCACAAAATCACAAAAACATGTCCTTTTTTGTAATACCATCTGGGCCGCATGAGTTTTCACGTGTTGGTGTAATACTGTCTGACACGGGAAAACTCATGCGGCCCGGACGAATTGGAGACACTTGGCTACCGCCACTTCGCTCCTGGCAAATTTTGTGAACGCATTTTTTGCGACGCTTTTAAAAATGGAAACCCTACATTTTCCTAAGCCTAAGCGAAACCTAAAAATTAAACAAATCTTTTTTGTGATAAATTTATAAAATTGACCAAAATAAGCCAAGAGCGAGGTTGGTCCCAGCAAAAAATAATAAATTTGCAAAAATTTCTTGGGAGCAAAATGGGTCAGGAGCGAAGTGGCGGGAGCAAAATGGGCCGTTCCCGGCCGGCACAGTATTACAATTTTGAGTATATTATAATAGGTTCTTGTCCATTTTATTTCATTTCCTTTTTCATATAGGAGTTGCAAATTTTTTGGTATATTATAAATTTTTTTGTTTTAGAGTAGCTAACTTAATTTCGGCCACCTATTTTTATTTTCTTGGATAATGTCTATTTGGTTTATCCAATCGACTCAAGATTTGGTTTAAAAATCAAACGACAGCTATTTTTGTGATTCCAGTGCAAAATTTAAAAATTTCTGTTACAGTTAAAGACCAGTGGAGGAAAGTTTTCTTTATAGTAGCCGAAATTAAGGCACGTGCCATTAACTTTGGCCACCTTGAAAAAACTGGCTATAACATAACTATTGCTGAAACCAACAATAAAAATTTTTAAAGGTTGTAAACTTATCTCTGGGTGTTGGTACCCTTAAATTTAATTTTTTCCCTTAAATTTAATTTTGCAAACTTTTATAGTTATTAGCAAGACTTTAAATCATTAGGTCAAAACCTTAAAACAACAACTGTTAATAACCTGTGTTTTTTTGTTAAATTTTTTTTGGCGTGAAAAACGTCAAAAAAAGTCAAACGCGCAAAAGAATTCGTTAAACGGTAGGTACTTTCATCTGAATTTCAAGGTGGCCGAAATTAACGGAAGTTTAAAATGCGTATTGAAACTGCTTTGGAAAAAATACAAAAACCTGATAATTAACAATTTTGAGCACGAAATAGAAGTTATTTTAAGGTTGTATATTGCCTCGTTTTAAATTTGATGCAGCTTAAACACAGAAAATGCTAATAATGCGGAATCACACGAATAAAAAACTTCGCAAAAATACTTTATTCAAAACATTTATAAAAAATACAATATAGTTACAAAAATTTCGCCAATTTTCTCCAAAACATGTACTCGGGGGTTTTTGGAAGTCCTGATGACGAATCCGACTTCCGTTTTTCGAGTCGACCCCCCAGGGAAGTACTAGGGGGATTGCGACCCCCCCTCTTGTGGGACATTCTGACTATATACAGGTTTAACCTCAAAACCACCCCAAACACGTATTTGGGGTTGAATACAGTATTAAATAATTCACACTTTTTTAATTAAAAGGTTAAAAATTAAAAAAAAAACTTTTGACGTTAAAACTGTTGCCGGGCGGACTCAAACCTAGTGACCCAATATTCTGAGTTCGACGCTCTAACCACTCGGCTACTGCCTCATCTACGTTTCTTTTGTAAAACAAGTTTTAAACAAACGTTTCTAAATGTAGTTTTTTGGCGTCAACTCAAAAAAATATAAATGAAGGTTTAGTCATCTGATAGGAGTTAGTTTGTTCCCAATTTTTAACAAAGCAGTTGTACCATAATTCCGAGCTAAGTTTTTAAGTGCTTAATGAAATTTCTATTATCACTTCTTTTTATTTTTTATTTCTACAATTTTAGCCATAAAACGAAATTAAAAAACTTCAATAGTAGGGATTTCGCTGAAAATTTTTGTGGGCATGTACATTTGGTGTATCTAACATGAGTTAAATTTTTATTACGTAATATTAACTCTGGTTCTGTTAAATTGGGATGCTTTTTTTAATGAAGCATATCTCGGGGTGGAATGATCCACCAAAAATGTTAAGGTTACTGAACTTACCGGAAAAAAATACCCTTTCTTCCAATATATAGTTTGCTTCTATCCGTCACGTATGGCACGAGTTATACACAAAAATCGACAAGATATCCTAACTATATCGTTCCACCTTAAATTAAATAGTGAAAGCTTTAGCTCGCAAAATGAGTCAGAATATTTGGTGCCGGATTTTTCGAAATGTAATTATGAGATGTTTTCTCTTTACTTAATGACTGTTGATTGGGATCGTCTTTTTCGACTTGTAGTACTGTGAAAGAGTTTTGGCAATGCTTTAAAAACGTAATATATGAAGGAATTAAATGTTATGTACCTTTCAAAAAAGTATTTCAATAGAATTCTACCCATAAATATTCTAAATATATTAAAAAATTGCAAAGAAAAAAACGCCCAACATGGAGAATATACGAAAGAGGATGTGACACGCAAAATGAATCTAAAAAACTGTTTAATGATTTCAAAGCTTTAATTTTAATTAAAAATTATCACATTGAAAACGAAAAGCAGATTTTGAAATCAACTGATAAAAATTCATTTTACAAATTGGTTAACAGTAAAATAAAAAGTAAACAAAATATACCACCTTTGCTGAAACAAGACAACACCTTTACTAAGAACGATTTGGAAAAAGCTGAAGTTTTTGTTGGTTTTTTTAATTAGGTTTTTATTGATGATGACAAAATAATGCCAAAATATAATCAACATAAAATTGGAAAGTTAGAAAGCGTGTTTTTCAGCGTTAAAAATGTTATAAAAGCTATTAAAAAATTACCTAACAAAATATTTAAAACCCCAGATGGGTTTACAGCATTTTTTCCGAGAAGTCTTGCAACTGTCATTTCAAATCCACTTTCAAAAATATATCAAAAATTTTTTGATTCGGAAATTTTACCAGACAACTGTAAAACTGCGTTTGTTATTCCTTTGTTTAAAAAAGGCTCAAAATTTAAACCAATTAATTATCCACCAGTGGAGTTTAACATCTAACTTTGTAAAATAATGGAGCGCTTGATAAAGATGAACTTTTAATTTTTTAAAAAAAATTTGTGTCAAGGTTTCAATATGGTTTTAAGAATAAAAGTTCAACTATAACATAGTTCTTAGAAACGTTAAACGATTGGACTTCTTTTTTTGAAAGATAAAAAAATATTGATGTGATATATTTAGATTTTGCTAAAGCCTTTGACAAGGTTTCGCATAATAAAATAATTTATAAACTGGAAAAACTTGGAGTAAATGGAAGATTTCTTAAATGGATTGAAGTTTTTCTAGTTAGAAGAAACATGAAAGTGTTGATTAATAGTTCAGAATCATCTCCACGGAAAGTCAGAAGTTCAGTTCTTCAATGTTCAGTATTAGGGCCATTTTTATTATTGATTTATATAAACAATTTAGCGGAGAGTGTTCATAACTTAGAAATCAAAATGTTCAATGACAACGTTAAGATGTACATAATTTATTTTGTCGATACCAGAGTTGAAAAAACTACAAAGTTACAAAAACACTTAAATAGAATTTCCGAGTGGTCAGATGATTGGCAAATGGAATTATCAGAACCTAGTTGTGAGGTGTTAAGTATAGGATTAAAAGAGAAATAAAATACGTTTGATTATAAATTAAAAGGCATAAATCTTAAAAATGTAAAAATAGTTAAAAACTTAGGAATATATACAGCCAAAAACTTAAAATTTTCAGAACACTGCAAAATAATATTTTAAAAAAGCTCATAGACTTTCATCGTTAAATTTTTTGAACTTTTATTTCCAACTAACTAGGAAATTTCTTAAAACTTTTTACCGCCTATTTAAGACCCACTTTAGACTATTTAAGACCCACCTTAGACTATTGTACAGTTGTTTGGAATCCGCACCAGCAAAAAAACATAAGTATTATTGAAAACGTTCAAAAAAATTTACAAGACGTTTGTTTAAAAGATGTCAAATTTCTTATGTAAACTACGAAAAACGATTAAATTATTTAAAATTTTCAAAATTAGTTGAGCGTCGTTTATTTTTTGATTTATCTGATAGTTATAAAATTGTACACAAGAAAACAAATGCCACTCCACATGACTTTTTTTACTTTTAGCAATAATCCTACCACGGGTCACGCATATAAAATAAAGGTGCAAAAAAGTAGAATAAATGCAAAAAGATTTTATTTTAATAATAGAGTGATATCCAAATGGAATGAATTATCGCAGGAGCAAGTGTCACCCGCTTCATTACATGTTTTTAAGAAAAGTCTTGGATATGGTTCATGTTAGTGCTCAATTTAGCTTTTGAATCATATTCTAGTTTTAACCATGTTTTTTTAATTGTATTGTTGCAACCATAATCGGTTTGCAATTTGTGATACTTTTACTTGTTGTTGTTATGGTTTTTTATTAGAATTTATAACTTTGACTTAACATGAATGCAAGTAAGAAAACACTTAGAAAGACCAATGTTTAGCATTGATATTTGGCATTTCTGCAGTAAAATTTAAACCTTGAAAATAAGTTTTTCTAACAAAATAACTTTTTATAAAAATAACTACTTTAAAAGGTTAATTTGTAGACAAGTTTTTAATTTAAAGATTTAATTTCGCCATAATAATTGCTTGGAATGCTTCCAAATTTTAAATTTGTCGTTTTTGACAGCTTGTTGTAAGCTTAATTTTAGGGTTTTCGTACACACAAAACATATAAAAACTTTATTTTTAAAGCCAGGATTAACACTTGTCTTTGCCCCCTTTCCCTCCACCAGTCCCTGAAAACCGACACCCCACAAAAAATTTTACTTTAAAAAAATCTAAAAAACTTTGGGGTGTACACATCTCGTTTGCGCTGGTGCCACAACCCAAATGCATCAAGCATTCGAAACATCAAAATGGAATCATAAACAAACAGAAAATGAAAAAAAAACTACTCGGAAAATTTGCTCAGAGAAACTGCTCAAATTTCAAGGAACTACTCGGAAAAGTACGTGCTAACAGCATACCAAGTGGTCTTTGTTATCTCGCCCTAATAAACGAGTTTTCTTTTTTTGAGGTAAAGATTTTTAAACCGTATCGCCATCAGTTATGGCGTCATTTATAAACATTACTTTTTTGTTTCAACTAATAGTCAAAAATCTAAGCTACACATTGTTATAAGTATTGTAGTAATTTGTTTGACAGTTTTTGACATATAACGTTTCAAAGTTAACATTTTTTCATTTTTTTAACAGTTAACATTGTTAACAAAAGTTAACATCAAAGTCGCCAGTCTCAATCAGTTTTTTAACAGACCTTAGAATTTTATATCCTATGAAGCTTTTTATCTTTTAAAACATTTTATTCTTAAACTACCGTTCACAATTCATTATAGGACATTAAAAAATAAATGATAAAAGCATAGGCTCTTTTGTGTTCCTTATTTAAGAAAATGACAGCAATACCCACCATTGTGAAATTCAGGGTTTGATTTTTGATTTTTTATGGCTGACATAACCCTGAATTATTAGCAATAACACACCATTTTTTTAAATGGACATACCATTTTCGCAATGTGTAAAATTATAGCCTGGAGTACAAACACAATGATAGCTTTGATGTAAGTCAATACATAGACCTCCATTAGAACATGGGTTACTATCACATTCATTTATACCTAAAACAAGTAAAAATTATACGCTGATCAATATAAGCAAATTATTTTTAAAGTTTCTTATGAGTTAATGTTAATTATTTACTTTCATGAAAGTTAAAGTTAAAGTTAAATATTTACTTTCATGAAAGTTAAAATTAATGTTAATTATTTACTTCTAAACCCAATGCAGACTTGAACATTAGGGTTCTATCACTAGGGAATCGCCTTCTTACTATCTATCCATCTTTTATGTTAAATTGTTAATGTTTTGCTGTATTCCTGTATTTTGATCTAAGAGTCAGCTGTCGCAAATCGCTTAAAAACGTTTAGGGGTATTAGGGTTTAAATTTTCCAGCCATAAACTAAATCTAATTATTAAAAATACGTTAGTATATTATTGAGTGCACTCTATTGAGTACTCTATAGTATATTATTGGATCCACAAGCTATTAAGTCTGAAATGAAATGTTTTTAGCAAATTTTGTTTGTTAATGTCTCGCTAATGAGTTTGTCTACTATAATCTAAGTATCAGCATTTAAAACAATCGCTCAATGATCCGTTTGGCACTACTTATTTGTTATGCGGAATAAAATTTCCCTAAAATCTAACCTAAAAAATTTGAAAGTGCATTATGAGGTGAATTCTCAATCTTTAAAGATCATTACCAACTGAAACGTTTTTTACTATTCTGTTAGTTAATGTTTTTCAAGGTTCACAATATAATTTTGACGAAAAAGTTCTCAGAATAACAAAACTAAGACTCTGTGGCCTCCTAATAAGAGATGTTTTTATTTTTTTTTAATTAATTTAAAGACCTTTTGCTTTAGCTCAACAAACATAATAATTATTATTTTTAATGAAATAATAAAAAAATTTTAAAAATTTAAAATCACCCTTTAAGAACACCACATTTGGAATATAGCAGGATTCTTGGCATTTGTTATAATGCCGGTGTCAAGGGATATTCTTTCCCCCCTAAAAATTTTTCCCCAGAAAAAACTATCCCGGGATATCCTTCCCCCTTTCAAAAATTTGCATAAAGTTTATAATATTGATTCTGCGCATTCTATAAAAACACGTCATTAAATTAAAATGGTTATTTTGTTATCATGATACTTTCATAAATTCATAAAATTATTGAGATAAAACCCATGAACTACTTTAACCATTTTAAGTCTTAGTTTCCTTAAGCAGCCTAAGCAAAACCTTAAAATCAAGCTAAAATTCATAACAAATAAACAACAATATAAAAAAGAGGGGGAAATAATATCCTGGTTTTTAAGCGGGATAGTTTTTTCGGGAGAAAAAGCTATCCCGGTTTTTTACCAGGATAGTATTTCCGGGGAGAAAGAAGGGGGAAAAGAAATCCCGCGACAACGGAGCTGTTTTTAAAAAAATTGTAACTCTAATAAAATTTAAATATTATTCATTTGCAGGGGGCGATGCGATTTGCCACAACAAAACTTTGTAATGATTTCTTATGTAACTCTTAGGATAAATAATTTTTGTATTAAAACAGTAAAACAATATTAAATACTCATAATAGCGATTAACTTTTACAATCAAAAAGTAATTATTTCTTATTTGCGCAATTTTGTAAAATTTATAATTTTAAATTGTTTTAAAAAACGGGCTATTTTTCTACATTAACAAATTATTGCTAAAATTTAGTATTACATTTATTTTTTTATAATTTCGTTTTTAGCAAAATATGGAGTCAAGCTAGCAGTTTGATAGTTTTTTAAGATGTTGGCCTTAAAACTTTAATAGTTACTTACTAAGTTCGCAATGCGTTCCATTCCAACCAGCATCGCAAACGCAGTGATAGCTGTTTATCAAATCAACGCACGTGGCTCCATTGGAACATGGATTGCTTTCACACTCGTTAATTTCTGTAAAAAACCAAATATTGTATATTACAGTTCTGTTTTGACTTTGCATATTCTTGTAATACGAGTTTACTTTGAGATACTTATGAATAAGCTTGGTTATGCTTTAAATTTCCTAATATTTTAACGATACATGAATTTATATAAGTTGCATACCTAGTTCACAGTGTGTACCGTTGTAACCGTTTAAGCAAGTACAATGATATGAGTTCAGCAGATCCACACATGTACCTCCATTACCACAGGGAGCACTTTCGCATTCGTCGGTGTCTAGAAAATTATAAAAAACTTATGAAAAATTTAAAACATATTAAAAATATAAAACTAACTAAAATTGATTTTTCGATCATTATGCCATACTGGTATAATAATGCATACAGGCGTAATGTATCTCTCTCTCTCTCTCTCTGTGTGTGTGTGTGTGTGTGTGTGTGTGTGTGTGTGTGTGTGTGTGTGTGTGTGTGTGTGTGTGTGTGTGTGTGTGTGTGTGTGTGTTTGTGTGTGTGCAATCGTGCGTGCATGCGTGCGTGCATCCCGTGTGTTTGTGTGTATGGCGTGTGTGTGTGTCTGTGTCTGTGTGTGTGTGTGTGTGTGTGTGTGTGTGTGTGTGTGTGTGTGTGTGTGTGTGTGTGTGTGTGTGTGTGTGTGTGTGTGTGTGTGTGTGTGTGTGTGTGTGTGTGTGTGTGTGTGTGTGTGTGTGTGTGTGTGTTTGTGTGTGTGTGTGTATTTTCTATTCTAAATGTTAGAAGATGTAAAAAATTTGTATAACAATTTATACAAATTTAATTGTTGGAGTATTATGTTTTTAATCAGTAACAGAAACAAGTCTAAACAATTAGGAATTTAGGTTCATGAGCATTTTCATTCATTTATATTCATATTCATACGTTCATATTCATTTATATGATTATTTATATATAAGTGTACATAAATTTACTGTACCTATTTCGCAGTGAGTTCCGTTAGTGCCAGCAACACAAACACAGTGATATTGATTGACCAAGTCGATGCAAGTGGCGCCATTTGAACACGGATTGCTTTTACATTCATTAATATCTAAAAAATTTTAAAAAAATTATTTAAGTATGTTTTTTTCGTAAAAAAAGTCACCTAAAAATAGCGACCATAAGAAATATTCAACTTTTTTCAGAGTTTGTTTTGGCATGTTAGTGAAGCTTAAACACTTATTTGCTCTTTTTTAACCAAAAGAAATATAAAAAAAATTTAATTGTTTTTACTACTGTCAAGAATTAACAAAAACAGACAGCGTTGAACTGCCGATTCTTTGGATGCATTTAAGAAAAATTTTAAAACTGACATAAATAAGCGCTCTTTATGGGCCTTTAAAGTCATTTCAGATAGCTATGTTCGTTGATATTTTGTTTGAATTGTATTTTATATTGGCGGCAATTAAGTCGCAGATTTGATGTTATTGATGAAAAAAAAAGAAAAAAAAGAAAGAAAAAAAAGAAAAATGAAAAGATGTAACAGTAGAATTAAACTATGCATAGACTATGCTTAGTATAATATTAATTCTGTTATCATTAAATTAAATGCACTATATTGCAATTGAAATAGCAACGTTGTACATAACTGTTACTTAATAGTAATCTGTACGACTATTATTAAATAAATAAATAAATAAATAAATAAATAAATAAATAAATTGAATTAAATTAGTTATTATTATATGCAGATTATTACAATGTAGATTATTACACAGTGTAGATTATTCATATTGTAATAAAATCTGCTAGGACCTGTGAAATATTCTACATGAAAAGTTTTTCCACATAATACTACAGATTATTTCATATGATAATTGCGATTTTTCAAACAAAAAACTGCAAATGTATCATATCTTTAATGGGTTTTTTTACGTAATATTGTCAAATATTTAACGCTTTTTATTGAATCCTACCTATAAAGTAATTAACATTTTAAAAATACGATATAATTCAAATAATTTGCATTATTCAATCGTATTACGAAGAAAAATTTTTTCTATCGATTTTACGTTTACATTTTTTTAGTTTGCAAACAGAAATCTTGAAAGTAAAATTCTCAAATAAAGTTTTTTTGCATTGTAGTCGAAAATTCCAAGTTTTTTGTTGCATCTGACGTATAATGTTTAAACGTGGAATACTTTGAATAATTTGAATTATTCGAAAATAATATGCAGAAGTATTTCATTTAGGAAACTTGTTTTCACAATTTTTTATTTCTAAATAATGAAAAATCTACAAGAAGATTGCTAACATACAATTAGAACTATTGTTTAACACACAGTCTAATATTCTCTACTTTTATGCATATTTGTTATTGTAGTTGGGCACCACTTTGCATCATGTCCTGAAATTTAACAAAAAACAAAGTTATACTAACTTATAATATCTTATTGAGTATTTCTAATTCGATCACGTTGACTGTGGTTGCAGTTTTTTAAATGACTATTGATTGATTATTTCTTTTATATATGAAAAATACTGTTACACTCTTTAATGTAAACGATTTATTACAGCTACGTTAGTGTTGTAAAAAGTATTGATTTTGAATTATTTTAAGTAAAAGTAAAAGTAAATTGAAAAATTTTAATTTAAGTAAAGTAAGAGTAAAAGTAATTTGTGATTTTTTAATTTAAGTAAAGTAAAAGTAAAAGTAATGGTCAAAATTTTATTTAAGTAAAGTAAAAGTAAAAGTAAGACCTATTTTTTTAAGTAAAAGTAAGAGTAAAAGTATAATAAAAGTAATTTTGAACCGGAGCAAAATACCGGTTTTTGGAGCTCCAGAGCTCCGTTCTAAAGTTTTTTTGCTAATTTTATGCATAATTATCATTTTAATAAGTTTTTTAGTCAAAATAAATGGTTTTAGCGTGTTAGCGGCATAAAAAATTGTCTTTTGCCATTTACTTTACAACAAGCCCATAGGAAATCAACCCATTGAAATTACTTAAGCTTTACTTAAATTAATTTAAGTATTTGCAGTGGAAAATCCGAGTAAGAGTAAAAGTAAAAGTATTTGAAATTTCAAAAGTCGAGTAAGAGTAAAAGTAAAAGTATTTGAAATTTTAAAAGTCGAGTAAAAGTAAAAGTAAAAGTAATCCAAAATCCGTTACTTTTATTACTTTAAGTAAAAGTAAAAGTAACTTTTTACAACACTAAGCTACGTGGTTCTGATTTGTTTTTCTAAACCAAAACGAAAGAAATTCTAGCAAAAGACGAAACAAAGTTTCGAAAAAAAAGGCTTATATTAAATGGAATAGTATAAAACTACATAAGTCTAAAAACTAAATTCCAGAAAAGACTGAAACAAGTCTCTTTAAAACCTGTAAATTAATAACAGATTTTGTGAAATTTTCAGAAAAACAAAACCGAATAAAAACAATACGTGTAAAAGCTTTAGTTTGCGTTTTTTAACCATTAATAAAACTTGATTCACATAAATTTCTCTTAAAGTGGATTAACTTTTTACATGAGTTAACCAGCTGTAAATACCACAGTATTAGTTAAGTCACACGTCGTCAAAAGATACAAAAAAAGTATAACGCAAGCGTCACAGTAACCATGAAAAATTTCTGTCAAAATAAGTTATCGCATTGCGCATTAAATTTTGTAATTTATCATTATTTTCGTATAAAGCAAAACATACCGCCATATTAACGGCTTTTTAAAATCAAATGTCAAGTTTTAAGTCCGAAAAACATTGAAAAATTTAGATTTAATATAAGGCGACTTTCAATTTAACAAATACATTAACAGCTAATTTGTTTTATGTAATAAATAGAAACATTAAAGAAAAATTCGCCTTATATTAAATCTGAATTTTTCAATGTTTTTCGGACTTAAAACTTGATGCTCTATTGCCGTAGTTAAACCTCTACTCATGTGAAAAACGAAAAAATTTTCAAGTTACGCATTGAGCACTGGGATACTTGTGCTACACTTATTTTCCTTACTGAATTACATATTAAGTAGTTTCACACAGTAATACACATTCTCTTGTGGTTATTTTTTTTTGATTTAGATTAGAATTTCTTACCTTTTTATAAAAATGACTTATTATCAAAGTAAACAACGAACAAAATTCCTAACTGCTAATTAACAACCATACGGCAACAATAAAAATATTTAAAAAATTAAAATAAAATTAATCTTTGGTGACGCGTGAGCGCTGCGGGATCCAATGTTTTAAAAAACGAAAATTTAGCAAAATTGAAACAATGTGTCGAAAAAAAATCGTTTATTATATGAAATACTATAAAGCTACAATAACTCCAAAAATTTAATGTCAGAAAAGACTGCTCTCGGTAATCTCGTAAAACCTTCTGGGTTTACAATGGTGTGCTCTCTAAAAATTGTTAATAGTTTAAAAGCTCCACAAATAAATTAAACCAACAATTCTTTTGAAGAAAATTCATTTTCTAGTTAATGGTTTTGTTTATTAAACTTTATTCCTGGGGCTTTTTTGTTTAATTACTTAATGAAAACACCAAATAAAACCGTTAACATTTTTTAGAGAGTGGTTATGTTGTAAAATAAATAGGTTGGACGAATATTTTTTTAATTTTACCTTTTCACATAATTTACAGTAATTACCGAAATTACCCATCAAAAATTAAGATTTATTTTTCAAAATCATTAATCAAAATGTTTTATTTAAAACAGACCTATTTTCAGTGGTTCAGCGTGGAGGGAAGCCAAGTGTTTTCTGTTTACATAGTTTGTAAAAACATGGCAATACTTTACAAAATTTGTGATCATCATCATAATGCTATTTTAATGTTTTTGTGTTCAAAAACATTTGAACTTGAAAAAACATACCACAGAACAGGTATTGTGAACTTTTAGGTTTGGTTGACTTATAATATCTTTATGAGCAGATGAGGGGATTGGTTTTAATTATTTGAACGCTAAGGTATGTTTAAAATACTATATACACATATATAAGTTGTAGATAATCGTTTTGCAAGCTAATTATTGTTGTGTCAACTTTTCATTTTTTGTATATAGCAAAGAACTCATATAATTTTTAGTATTTAAAAACAGATTCATATTTTGAGACAATTACAAAAATTTTGCAATAAATCAGTAAACAGCACGGAACGCTCTTTGTCATTAAAACTTCATATTGAATTAAAAAACATCAATCCAAATAAATCAAGCACAAAACACAAAAAAGCTTATGCCGCAAAAACTGCTTAAAACAGGTCTAATTAAAAAAAATTAAACTATTTATAACCGGATCTCAAAAATGATTTAAAATACTCCAAGGGCGTAATATAACACAGTGCTTTTAAAAAAACAAAAAAAAACAACAAATAAAGCAAAATAACTTTAAACGCCTTTCTGCAATAGAGTTTGAATAACGTTTAATTCGCGAAAGTGTAACAATCTTCTGTTTTTTATTTTAATAATTTTCACAAAGTATGAATCTACTTTTTAATACAAAAAATTATAGGAGTTTCTACACAAAAAAATAAAAACTTCACACAACAATAATCAGCTTACAAACCATTTTCTACCCAATATATGTAGTGTATACTATTTTAAACATACCTTACAGTTCAAATAATTCAAATTGATATTCTCATCTACCTATATACGAGATCAGCCAAAGTTGATTGTTTTACGGTATTTTTGTTAAAAATTCAGAAAGTTTAAAACATAAAAAAATTCAAAAATGATCATGGAAAATCCTGTGGAGTCTTACCATGCCTTTAAAAACTCTAAAAAACACAAAACCCTTGGCTGCCCTTCATACTTGCAATGCTGTAAAAATGGAAACTGGTTTGTTTCAATAAAACATTTCTATTAATCAATTTAAAAAAAAACAATGCCATTTCTGATGCCAAAAGTTGGTTTAAGTTAGTAATTTTGTTTTAATTTTTTATAATTATTTATTTTTAACAACATAACCACACTATTTTGTATAGTCCTTTCAGGTTCGATACAATTTTACAAAGTTACCCAGACTTAATTCTTGTATAGTATACTGCTTAAAAATACATTAAAATTTTGGATATGAAAATAATTCTATTGATATCATGAGCAGATCACGATGTTTCTTTTTAAATGAGTAAGTTTTTAAATGTTTAATATTTTTAATCAATAGCATTGAATTCAATGTATTAAAAGCGGAAATTCCAGCAAAAGCCGAAACAAAGTTTCGAAAAAAACCTTATATTAAATGGAATAGTATAAAGCAACATGAGTCTAAAAACTAAATGCCAGAAAAGATTAAAACAAGTCTCTTTAAAACCTGCAAGTTAATAACAGATTTTGTGAAATTTTCCGAAAAACAAAATTCAATAAAAACAATACGTGTAAAATCTTTAGTTTGCGTTTTTTAACCATTAATGAAACTTAATTCACATAAATTTCCAACAAAGTGGATTAAGCTTTTACATGAGATAACCAGCTGTAAATACCACAATATTAATTAAGTTAAACGTCGTCAAAACGATACAAAAACAGTATAACGCATGCGTCACAGTCTCCATGAAAAATTTTTGTCAAAATAAATTATCGCATTGTGCATTAAATTTTCTAATTTACCATTATTTTCGTATAAATCAAAGCATCACACCGTATAAACGGCTATTTAAAACCAAATATCTAATTCTAAGTCCGAAAAACATTGAAAAATTCAGATTTAATATAAAGCGACTTTTTCTTTGATGCTTTTATTTATTACATAAAACAAATTAGCTGTCAAAGTATTTGTTAAATTAAAAGTCGCTTATATTAAGCCATGTTAATCCACTATGTTGGAAATCTATGTGAATTAAGTTTCATTAATGGTTAAAAAACGCAAACTAAAGCTTCAAATAACTTAAGCTCCATTTAATATAAGCCCTTTTTTCGAAACTTTGTTTCGGTTTTTGCTGGAATATTTGTTTTATAATTGCATTTTTAATTAATTTTTTTTTATTTTTAAAGGATTTGTTAGCTTTTATTTGTTTTTAATTTTTTTAAAAATCTCTTTCCAAAAAATTTTTGTTGTTTGGTCTTTTTACTATTATTTATTTCTTCAAAACATGTGCAGGCATTACAGCGATTTTTGCTGATATTTGTGCTCACAAACAAAGTGTTTGTGTTTGTTTTTTCATAGTTTATTTTTCAGATATCAATAAGCTAAGAATAACGATTTTTGGGTTTTTTTTTGAAAATAAAAAAAATAATAAAACTTACTATTTTCGCAATGAGTGTAATTGTATCCAAGTGGGCATATACAATGATAACTACCCAACAAATCAACACAAGTAGCCCCATTAGAGCATGGATTACTCTCACATTCATTGATTTCTAAATTAGTTTAAAACATCATGCTAAGAAAAAAATAAAAGACATTGTAAAACTGATCCACTGTCAATATTAAAGTCATTAATTCTTAAATTTCACACAATAATTTGCATTTTGTGTTTTTAGTTTGCATTAGCAAGACTTTCACAAAGTCGATTGGGCGTTCAGTAAGATGATAGTACGTTAAGTATTTTCTGGCGCATTTCCCACCAAAGAAATATACACTTCGCAGTTATATCACTGATTTTCGCTCATGCAAGTAAAATGAGGAATATATAATATAAATAAAGAAAAATGCATATCTCAATGCTGACTTTTGCTACTATTTTGGGTTAAAATGACGCAAAACTTTCACACTGTGTGAAAGTTCCTGCACACCGCTGTGCAAATTTCTGTACATCGATGTGCAAGTTCTTGCTCACCGGTGTGCAAATTACTAAGCATCAGCTTAATTTTGTTTTTGTTTTAAAAAGGTTTAAAAACAAATACAATTAATTTTAATAATCGTCAGTCACTCAATAAACTGTCTAAACGTTTTTTGTGTTTTGTGGGTTGGTTTTTGAATTTAAAAAAAAAAAAAAAAAAAAAATAAAAAAAAAAAAAAAAAAAAAAAAAAAAAAAAAATATAAATATAAAAAAAAAAAAAAAAAAATAAAAAAAAAAAAAATATAAAAAAAAAAAAAAAAAAAAAAAATAATAATAAAAAAAAAAAATATAAAAAAAAAAAAATAAAAAAAATAAATAAAAATACAAAAATGACATAAAAACGGAAAAAAAGTACCGATAAAAGTTTTTTTTAATAAATGAAGGATAAAAATTTTTTTAAAAGCCATGCGTGAAAGTTGGCTAAAATGCTGCCAGATTTCACAATTAGACTATTACCTTTGACTAATTTTTTCTATGCGGTCTGTTTGTCTTTGCGATCCTCTGTAATTTACTAAATAAAATATTCAAATTATTTATTTTGTTATTTGTTTTTAATCTGGATAAATTTTGTACTGAAAAATTCGTAGCTTTTTCTGCTTAATTTACCACTCTTCAAAACTCTTCTTATTTCCTCATTTGGCTTTAAAATCGAACTTTTTAAAAAAAACTGTATTCTTCTATTCAGTATTATTTCTAACGCTGTTAATTCTGTCAACTCAGCGAGGAACGTCTAATCAGCTGTTTTATTTTCCATAAATAACGTCAACATTATATTACCATGTCTTGTGGAATTTGCCGGAAAAAAGTTAATAAGAAAGATTTAAATAATTTGTAATTTAATTGATTTCTGAGAATTCAATAATGAAATATAATTGTTTTTCAGCGTTATCCTGAACTTGTTACTTTATTACTTTATTATAAAACTTTATTACTTTTTACGTTTCGAAACAAGCAACGTGTTTCTTCATCAGGAAAAAGGTTTAATGTTGTGGGTAAAAAGACTACGTTAAACCACTATGTTAAACCTTTTTCCTGATGAAGAAACACGTTGCTTGTTTTTTCAACGTAGAAAGTAATAAAGTTTTATCAACTTGAGGATAACGCCCGAAAACAATTATATTTTAAAATTTAAAGAACTGCATTCCATGTGTGATCTGCTCAAACCCATATCATGTGAGCTGCACTGGAATTCTGACGGATGTTTTTAAATCTTTACTGTACGCTTTTCCTTCCTTGTGTCAACAGCCTTACAAGTCTGAGAAATGAGGTTGCTCAACCTAAAGCTACCATGAATGCCTTGAAAATGCGGAAAATTAACTCCGACGTGTGAGACGCCGACTTTAGCGATTCTGCTAAAGAATCGAACGCGGAATTCACTACAGTTCAGCGACGACGTCTGGTGCAAAACCGTAGCCAGCGGCAGTTGGATGTCCTACCGTCTAAGGAACAATTGGCGGAAATAGTCCGCCCTATCATTTAAGAAGAGATGGAAAAAGAGAAAAATAAAAAATTTTTGGTTGTTAAAGGCCTGCCCTGAAAAAGAAGAGATTTCTGATATTGATCAGGCGTCGCTTTTGCTACAAGCGTGCTTTGCAGATTCTGGGGTCATTTGGCCTGTCATACAGGAAGCCTTTTCACTGGGAATATATTCAAATGAACTGGCTAGGCTCCTTAAATTGCGATTTAACCGTTCAGCAGAATGTGCCAATGTACTTAGTAAACGTTTAATTTTGAAATCAAGTTTGGATTTCAGTGATGTTTTCTTAAGGCCCAGTTATACGTTTAGGGAACGTTAACTTATTGAACACCTCTACCAAAAACGAGATGCCTTGACGAGAGAGCGTGGTATATCGCATTTTGTTAAACAGCAGCCGGGATTGTCTCTTAATTTTTAAGTGGTGGTTCCCGTCAGTCAAAAATCTCAAAAGACAATTCCAGCAGTTGAACGCAAGGAGACCAGGCATGTAACAAACGCACAGGACAATTTCAAAGGTTGGTTTGTGCTCATTTTAATGCGTGGAGTTTAAAAAACAAACTTGACGTCCTTTTTGCTATGTTATCTGAACGAAAATATGACCTCTTATGCATTGTGAAACATGGGTGGACACAAGCGTTCCTGATTATTTGTTAAACTGTTATGATACCTACTCAGTTTTTAGAAAGGGCCGAAAAGAAAAACTCGGAGGTGGTGTCTGCATTTTAATTTAAAAAAAACAATTTAAAGCCACATTAGTCACAGTAAATGATAATTTTAATAGTTTAGAAAGTATTTCAATTGATATTGTTGGTCAAAAACAAAATAATTTGCGAGTAATATGCCAATATCGCCCACCGAGATCTTCTTTTGAAAATATTGAGTCAGAAATTAATTATGTCAGTCTTATGACAAAATATAATACTTTGATGTGTAACAGTCTAATTCCATGTGTGATATCAGGAGACTATAATTTGCCATTTATGGACTGGGACCTGCTAAATATTACAAAAGGGGATAAAGTGCACAATATATTTTTAGAATCAGTTATAGAAAAATTTAAATTTAAAAGGTTTAAATCAATACGTTAATTTTAACACACATAACAGCGGAAATTTATGGATTTGCTATTATGTAATCAAAACAGATTAATAGGCATAATTTCTTCATGTGAACTCTTTTTTTCTTCTTGTGACCTCAATATTATAAAATTTAGCGTTATGTTTTCTACTTTTGTTAAAACCAATAAATGTCAAAATTTTTTGAGATTTTAAATCAGCAAATTATAAAGAAATTTCTAATAATTTAAAAAAATATTAACTGGGCAAATGTTATAGTTAATTCTATGAATATTAATGACCTGCTCAACTTTTTGTTGCTGTTAACAAGGAAGTTATCAATAAGTTTGTAGCAATTAAGCGAATTAAAACAAAATCGTTTCAATATCCTTGTCACATACTTGTTTTAAGAAATCGTAAAAAACTCTCTATCGCCGTTCGAAAACCAACAGTTTTTTAAAGCAAAATTGGAAAAAATGCGATAAACAATACAAAAAGGCGCTTAAAAAATTTCATGACAATCTTGAAGAAAATATTTTAAACAGTGGCGACAGAAAAAAATTTTTCTAAATTTGCCAACAAAAAAATAAAAACTAACACTAATGAAATCGGTCCTATTAAAAAGGATAATGGGATTCTTAATGATAATCTTTCTAAAAAACGTAACTTGTTTAATAAGTCGACTTTTAAGAGAAGAAATGGCCTTAAGCTTAAATCAAATATTTTTCGATCAGTTGTAGCAAAATACTTATTACTAATAGAATAGTGTCTGTTTGGAATAATCCACCAGCTGAAGTAGTATCTGCTAAGTCTGTCCAATTTTTTTTGTAAAAAATTTAAAATGTTAAATAATGTTTTATTGCATAAATATTTATACCCTGTCAATTAAGCCCAAACTAGTGTTTGATCTAAAAAATACTGTGAAAAAATTAAATATAGTATTTTTCATTTTTTTAAATCTCATATTTTACTTTGTCCTTTTTGTGTGTAATTTAGGAATTGTTTATTTGACTTTATGTAATTCATTTTTTTGCATTTCACCAGTTGTAAATTTTGTGTTATATTACATAAAATTTGCAACTAATAAATACTTTACTTTACTTTACTTTAATATCAACACACTAAATAAAATTTCAGAGCGATATTCCGCTTAGTTTGAAGCCCTTTGCTAGATTTTTGACCGATTTGAACAGACATATAAAAATTTTTGCTCCAAGCTACACCTTAAATTTTGATATTGTAAAGAGTCCTTTTTTCATCCTGTTTAAAAACTTAATATTTTTATTCACTCATAGATTACAAAAAAAGTTTTTTTCTGACCGGAACGTAACATATGTTTCAACTCTTTTATAAGATAATTTTAACGTTAGCTGGAAAATTGTTGTGGCGCAGCGGTTAACAATGAATTTTTTAAAGTTCAAAATAATCCAGCTTACAGAATAATTTTTTAGTAGCCTGATTTATTTAAAATTTTATTATTTTTATTTCGAAATGTGATAGTCATAAAGCGTGTGTTTAAACCATAAAGTTTTGTGAATATTGTAAATTATCACCAAAAAATAATATAAAAAAAACATATGCATTAGTTACAATTTAAAAGTTTTATTGCAAATAACAATTAGCCCCGGTGTTTCTCAAAAATAACCCTAAAAATGCAGGAACTTGCACATCGGTGTTTTGAAACTTGCACACGGTGGGCAAGTTTTTCGTCAAGTTGGAACCAGCATTTCAGTTTACATTTACTTTAAAAAATTAGTATGCAGTGGTACATTTTTTTCTCTATGTATTCTTTACAAAGTGTAGGTATTTTAACTTGTAGTAAAAACTCTAATTTAAAGTTTATTTAACAACAGTGTTTATTTAAAAGTTAAAAAGTAAATAAAATGTTAAAGTCATAACTGTATGAATATACTAAAATTCTTACCATTTTCACAGTGTGTAAAGTTATAACCATTTACACAAACACAATGGTAGCTGTTGATCAGGTCTACACAAGTGGCTCCATTTGAACATGGGTTGCTTCCACATTCGTTTAAATCTAAAAAAACCATACAAATTGTAAGTCATAGTCCACATTTTTATATCATGTCAATACTTATTGATGCCCCCAATTTTTTTCCTCTCTTTAACTTATTTATAGCTGGAATAACAATTCTTCTACTAAAACTGCAAAATTTCTGGCTAATTATTCTTAAATTTTGTAATCTTTAATAAAATAAACTGTTTATAAGTATTAAAACAAAAAGTTTTTTTTAAATGTTGTGCCAAATTATTACGTTTAGGTCCAGCCAAACACATTTAAAAATTGATCAATAAAGCAAAACATAATGTTAATTGTAAGTTTATAATTAAATTGTTTAGAAATAAATTTGGTAATAAAAAACGACAAATAATGTTCAAGTTATGGTATTTTAAAATGATATAATTGAAATTTACAGATTTTGGCAAATTTTTAGCTATTTTAGAAATCAACCAAATTACCTATATTCTGATAAAACTTTTTAGTTATTTTTTTGTTGCAAAATAGATTTGTTGGATAGTGTGTTGTAATTTCTAAGTTAGGCATGCAGTACGTAAGCAACACGATTATTCTAGTGAAAGACATGGTTTAGCCTTTTTTATTAAGACATAATAATTATCTTATTTAACACGCATTTAACCATTAAAATTCTAAAAAACATCAAACATTTTTCAAAATTAAAAAATAAACTAAGTAAAGTTCACAAACATAAAGTGTGTGTGTGTGTGTGTGTGTGTGTGTGTGTGTGTGTGTGTGTGTGTGTGTGTGTGTGTGTGTGTGTGTGTGTGTGTGTGTGTGTGTGTTTGTGTGTGTGTGTGTGTGTGTGTGTGTGCGCATGTGTGTGTGTGTTTATGTGTATGTGTATTTGTATGTGTATGAGTATGTGTATGTGTATGTGTATGTGTGTGTGTGTATGTGTGTGTGTGTGTGCGTTTGCGTGTGTGTGTGTGTTTATGTGTTTGTGTCTCTCTCTCTCTGTGTATGTGTTTGTCTGTTTGTGTCTGTGTCTGTGTGTGTGTCTGTGTGTGTGTGTGTATGTGTGTTTGTGTGTGTTTGTCTGTGTGTGTGTTTGTTTGTGTGTGTGTTTGTTTGTGTGTTTGTGTGTGTGTGTTTGTGTGTGTGTGTGTGTGTGTGTGTGTGTGTGTGTGTGTGTGTGTGTGTGTGTGTGTGTGTGTGTGTGTGTGTGTGTGTGTGTGTGTGTGTGTGTGTGTGTATGTGTGTGTGTGTGTTTGTGTGTGTGTTTGTGTGTGTCCAAGAATCTCTCTCTCTGTGTGTGTGTGTGTGTGTGTGTGTGTGTGTGTGTGTGTGTGTGTGTGTGTGCATGCATGCGTGCATGCGTGCGCGCGCGCGTGTGTGTGTGTATGTGTGTGTGTGTGGATGCGTGCGTACGTGCGTGCATGCATACATACATGCGTGTGTTCATGCATATGTGTGTGTGTGTGTGTTTCTTTGTTTGTTTGTGTGTTTACCTATCTCGCAGTGAGTTCCGTTAGTACCAGAAACACAAACACAGTGATATTGATTGACCAAGTCAATGCAAGTGGCGCCATTTGAACATGGATTGCTTTCACATTCATTAATATCTACAGAAAGGAAAACTTAATTTAAATATGTGTTTTTTTCGTTTGTTAACTCAAATTTTGTAGAATTGATGTATCGAAATGAAAATTTAAAAAAAGTCATCTAAAAATAGCCAGTTCGTGCGACTACAAGATATATTGAAGTTTTTTAGAGTTAATTTTGGCATGTTAGTGAAGCTTAAACACTTAATTGCTCTTTTTTAACCTTGAAAAAAATCGTAAAAAACTAAAGTGTTGTCACCACTGTCAATAATGAACAAAAAAAGACTGTTAAAAAGTAGTTACAATTATACGTAAATTATTACACAGTGTAGATTTTTAATATTGTAATAAAATCTGCTAGGACCTGTAAAATATTCTATATAAGGAGTTTTTTTAATACTGCAAATTATTCTACATGATAACTGCGAATTTGCAAACAAAAAACTGCAAATGTAAAATTCTTTAATGGGTTTTTTACGTAATGTTGTCAAATAGTTAACGCTTTTATTGAATCCTATTTATAAATTATTTAACAATTTAAAAAATTAAATAATTCAAATAATTTGAATTATTCAACAGTATTATGAAGAAAAATGTCATCTATGAATTTTGCGTTTGCAAGTTTTTTTAGTTTACAAACAGTAAACTTAAACGTAAAATTCTTAGATAAAAATGTTTTCTTGTGTCAAATATTCCAGGTTGTTTTGTTGCATCCGACGTATATTGTTAAAACGTGGAATACTTCAAATAATTTGATTTATTCGACAGTATTACTTAGAAAAAGATTTATTTAGGAATCTTGCGTTCACAAATCAGGAAACAGCGCGGAACGCTCTTCCCCTTATATTAAATGAGTTAAGCCACTGCGCGGTTAACCGTTGTTGATGGTGTATACTGGAAAACCAAATTCGTAAATAACTCATTTGCCAATCAAAACTGTATAGTTACTAAAGTCTAAAAAGTTAAGCAAATTAAGCTAATTAACATAAAAGCCGGACATGTTTAGGAAAATTTTCTAGGTTTTTAATATCAGAAAAATATGAGGAATCGTATGGTTATCAAAAACTATAAAATAATACGTGTTCTATTAATAATATTAAAACTGTAAAAAAAAACTATATCTTGGCAACGAAATGATTATAAACATATGTCATTGCGCAGCTAAAACTATAGTTTATTAGGATATTTTTTAATTTTATTCAAAAAACTGGTAGACTAGCCTTGAAAAATACTCCAAAATTAGAGCACGAAAAAAGGGCGATCTTCCCCAGGCGTATGCTTAGACAGAAACGATGTGGACTAGTCTGAGATGGATGTTATGTGGACTATAGGAAATTTGTATTTAGTTTGGGCAGCTGCTCACTAAATAAAAAGTTTTACCAAGTGATAATGATTTGTTTATACATTGATCTAATCACACAGCACTGTTGCATTTTTTTAGTCTGATAAAATGTCAATTGAAAAACCATACTCACAACAATCTTTGGCAAGCGCGAAATTGCCATATTTTGAAATTTATAGTTATTTTTTTACACATACAAATACAGCCTTCTAATTGAAAAAGTGGCGATTTCGCGCTCGTCAAAGATTGCTGTAATAATGATTTTTAAATTGACATTTCATCAGACTAAAAAGAATGCAACAGTGCTGTGTGATTAGATCAATGTATAAACAAATCATTATCATTTGGTAGAAATTTTTATTCAGTAAACAGCTGCCCAAACCAAATGCAAATTTCCTATAGTCCACATAATGTCCATCTCAGACTAGCCCACATCTTTTCTGTCTAAACATACGCGTGGAGAAAATCGCCCCTTTTTCCTGCTATATTCTTAGAGAATTTTTAAAGACTAGTTAATATTAAGAAATATTGTTATTGTTGCCGTTTAGCTGTTACTGAGCGGTTAAGTGATTTGTGCGTTCTTTCCCACACGTATCAGCTTTTTTTCTAAAAATGTCACTAATCATAACCAAAACAGAATTGTTGAATTTCAAAAAATTGTTTATAACGTTGTGAAGTTATTTAATATGTAATTGATTGAGTTAAATCAGTGGTACACAAGTGCCCTAATACACAATGCTAAACTTAAAAAACAAATTCGACGTTTGACGTTCAACGTTTGATGAGCAAAAGAGTGCTCTGCGCTTTTCCCTGATTTATGAACTTAAGAATTCTAAATGAAATTTTTCTAGATAATACTATCAAATAATTTAAATTATTTGAAGTATTCCACGTTTTAACAATACGTCGGATACAACAAAACAACAACAAACAACAACAAATCTTGTTAATGTGGATTTAAAAAGACAGAGCACAACATATCAAAATACAAACGACTATAATATAATATATATTATAATTTGTGGGTATATTATACTACTACTAGATATACCCCCAAACGCCATAGTTTGTAGGTATATTATGTAATAGTTTTATTTTATGTTAGTTTTATAGTAGTGTTTTGTTAAAAATTGTAATTGTGTTTGCATTAAAACAAAGGCATTATCATTATTCCTTATAAGTTTTGCACTACAATTATCTGTATGCCTTGTTTGTTGTATAAATTTATATTTTTTTTTATCCAGTAAATTAAGTTTGTTTTATAAATAATCAGCTTATGTGAGCATTTCAATATAATTAAGTGTCTGCTTTTTATGTTCCGTCTGGAAATTTACTATCAGGGAAAAATAGAATACATATGGCTATATAAGGCTATATAACTTCAACTAAATTTAGTATAAAAAGCAAATTAATTTATAATATTAATCCCATGAATCTAAACAATTTATTTCAGCGTGGTTCCGATTTTTTTGCTAAACCAAAAGAAAAGAAAGAAATTCTGCGCATATGAATTACTATACATAAATCACTATGATCACATTTATATATAACTTAATTTGTATTGATTTTATCATTATAAAAAAAGATGTTTATATTGGCATAAAATTTCGTTTTATTATTGCATTTTCAATTAATCTTCTTATTTTTAAGTATTTGTTATTTTTCACTTGTTTTTTTTTTGTTTTTTTTTTAATTCCATCCCCAAATTTTTTTATTATTTGTTTTTATTCCTTTTTTTACAATTAATTCTTTCTTGAAAATAGATTTTCTGCTTTACAGTGATTTTTGTTGGTGTTTGTGTTTGCAAACAAAATGTTTGTATTGTTTTTTTAATAGTTTCTTCCTCATATACCAATAAGCAAAAAGTTAAAGGAGCACTGTCACAAATCAAATTCCTATAACGCCTGAACCGGACTGCTCCTTTAATACTGAACCGATTCAGCTGAAATTTAAAAATGTTGTAGCCTTGTAGTGGAGCACTCTAAATACCAAAGTTGAGTTAGGTAGGTTTGGTATTAAAGGAGCAGTCCGGTTCGGGCGATATAGGTATTCGATTTGTGACAGTGCTCCTTTAAGGTGGTAGAGTAAACACATTTTTTCGGTATTTTTTTTAAATAATAAGGTGGTAGAAAAAACAAACTTACTACAAAAACTTACCATTTTCGCAATGAGTGTAATTGTATCCAAGTGGGCATATACAATGATAACTACCCAACAAATCAACACAAGTAGCCCCATTAGAGCATGGATCACTTTCACATTCATTGATTTCTAAAAAAATTTTAAACATGTTGAGAAAAAACTCAAAAACATTATAAAACTGATAAACTATCAATAACTATCAATTTTTGGCGCATTTCCCACCAAAGAAATAAATACATCGCAGTTATATCGCTCATTTTTATTTCACCTGGTAGTAAAATCAAGAATACAAAATATCAAGAAGAATGTACCACCCAATATTAACTTTTGATACTATGCTAGTTTTAACCTGACGCAACACCTGTGTGCAAGTTTTGCACACCAGTGTGCAAGTTTTTGCTTATATATAATCCTATCAAATGCAGGAGCTTGCACATCGGTGTGCAGGAATTTTGACACCGGTGTGCAGAAATTTGCACACAGAGTGCAAGTTTTGCGCCATGTTGGAACCAGTATTGTAGCAAAAGTTAATATTGAGTGGTAAATTTTTCTCTATTGCGTATCATTCCTACAATTTTCCGACAATTCCAACAATTTTAACTTGTAGTAAAAGCTCTAATTTAAAATTTATCAACACTAAAAACAACAATAAAACAACAGAGTTTATCTAAAAATTAAACAAAATAGGTAAAATGAGAAAACTATAACTCTATATATAAATATACTAGGATTCTTACCATTTTCACAGTGTGTGTAGTTATAACCATTTACACAGGCACAATGGTAGCTGTTAATCAGGTCGACACAAGTGGCTCCGTTTGAACATGGGATGCTTTCACATTCATTTATATCTAAAAAAACAAAAGCATACAAATTGTAATTCATAGTCTATAATTTTCATATAATAACCAAAAAAATCGAGATTTATTAATTATCACAGTTTTTCTTTCCCCATTTTGATATATTTATTTACAGTTTGAATAACAATTTTATTACTAAAAAGGCAAATTTTCTGGCTAATTATTTTTAAAATTCGTAATCCATAATCAAACAAAAAATATAATATATAATACTATATAATTACTATATATTATATTAACGCAAAATATGTCACTCCCTACCAGAAGTGAAACAATTTTGTGCCATTTTTTTAGCACTGCCATTAATTTTCATGCACAAAAAATGGCAAAACAACTGCCATTAATTGGGCGAGTGTCGTGTAAATGGGCACTGCCTAAAAACTAGCAGTATTTTCGCGAAACCAGAAACAACTAGCCAATCACAGCAAACCATAAGGTACAAATTTAAATAGCCACCGAGTATATGTTTGAACGTATCTTAATATATTTTTAGAAGCCAAGTCACCTGTCGTCAAGACGGTTTTAACCTAAGACCGCTTGACGATTAAAGAATCAGAGTCCTTTTTTAAATGACGAGAGA
>JASAMX010028448.1:2500-10055 GCA_030248175.1 Microlaimidae sp. YZB2_3
TACAGCCATGGAAAAAACGGAAAATAAAAGCAGCAAGCGTAAAAAAGAAAAGGTTTTAACGCCAAAATCCAAACACAACAGTTCGCTTTCAGCATGTTGTTCATCAAAAACTGATTCTATCAGTAAAGGTTTGGTTCTATTTTTTAAAATATATCTCTTATAATCTTTAATTAACTGGCTTACCCAGATTTTGCAGACAGTTTACGTACACTTTTTTAGCTTTATATTTCCCTCTTTATAGTAAGTAGTGATGGTGGAAAACTGAACTGAAGTCATAGGTGAGAAAGGGGGGGGGGGCAGGGTGGGGTCCACCCCCCCCCTGGCCTCGAAATTTTGGCCCCCCCCCCCCTAGAAGAAAATCTAGGGGCCCCCCCCTCCCCCCAAATTTTCGAATTTTTTACCCCTGACCCCCCTTTAGATTTTGAAATCTGACCCCCCCTCCCAACCTCCGGAAAATTTTGGGTACCTTTTTTATACTAAATTTTCTTCCAAAAACGTGAACTTTCATCACATATTAATGCTTTTACACCCTTTTTATACATGAATATGGCTTTTTATTCAATAAAATGTAGTATTATCCTATAAAAAGAACAATTATTAAAGTTATTATGGTTTAAAACTGTTTTGCTTTGGACACCGGACCCCACCTGACCCCCTCTAGATTACAAAATTTTGCACCCGGGGTCGATCCATAGGTGTTTTTGGGGGGGGACAGAGGGGTGCACCCCTCCCCAAAGCCAAAATTTTGGACCCCCCTCCTAGAAAAAATCCAGGGACCCCCCTCGCCTCCCTCCCCCAAAGCTCGAGAGCGGTTCGGCCTCACTCCCTCCCCTAGCGAGGCTGACCCCCCTGCGCTGCCCCCCCCCCTTTCGACCAATTTGGAAGGGATAATTTTTTCTTTACTGTCAAAAACACGGGTTTTTAGTTAAAAACAATGTTTAAATAAACTTTTTAGGCCTAAATAGGCGGTTTTAATACATAAAATTCAATATTAGATCTAAAAACACTTGAATTATTGAGTTAAAAAAAAGTTTGTTAAAAAATTGGACCCCCTGACCCCCCTCCTAAATTTGAAATCTCGCACCCGGGGTCGACCGCCCTTTAAAAGCCTGGGGGGTCCGGACCCCCCTGGACCCTCTCCTAAAAAATTTTGGCCTTCCACCCGGGGGTGGACCCCCTAGCGGACCCGACCAAAAACACCTATGTTTGCACCCCGGGTCGACCCCCCCTAAAAAGCTAGGGGGGGTCCGGACCCCTCTGGGACCCCCCTCCTAGAATTCAAAATTCGATTTACCCCGGGTAACCACCCCCCCCCCCAGCTTCCCCGACCGTGCTCACCTATGACTGAAGTTGTGACAAATGTCCCGAATTTCCCACGTTATAACCTTGTAAATATCATACATTTCCATAAACATTTCCATCCATTTTTTTTGGTTTATTATTTAATTTTAATCAATGAGTTTTGCCATAAAAGATTTCAATTATATATTAATAAGAAATTTCATCAAAATTGAGATTTCGTTAATTTTACCATTTTATTTCTTCTGAAATAATTTTAAAAGCATGTTTAAGGAGACAAACCGTGGTCTGCATTTTCGGAAAAGTTTTTATTAAGTGAAAGCGCGCATGGAAAAGACAATTGGATTAAACCCAGATCGATTTCTCTGACAGATGTAAAAAAACACACAGTTGCTTTTCCTGACACAAACTTAGTTGTACCTGTGTAAGTTAATAATTTGACAGTTGTTACAGACACCGCTGTAAATTTTATGCGTCCAGAATATTGTTGCATCTTTAATACTTTTAATTGTGCTTTAAAATTAACAATTTTTTTTGGCGTTGCACCTTTGTTTATTGTTTCTTTAAAATTTTAATATGTGATATTACAAATAATGTACTAATAAACCACTAAAAGCCGTAGAAGTGCATCAATTGTTTGCTTTTCAATCATAGGTGCGTGAGAGGGTATACCTATTAGGAGGGTGTATACCATAGGTGAGCACGGTCGGGGAAGCTAGGAGGGTTGGTTACCCGGGGTAGATCGAATTTTGAATTCTAGGAGGGGGGTCCGAACCCCCCTAGCTTTTTAGGGGGGTCGACCTGGGGTGCAAAATTTTGAAATCTAGAGGGGGGTCAGGTGGGGTCCGGTGTCCAAAGCAAAACAGTTTTGAACCATAATAACTTTAATAATTGTTCTTTTTATATAATAATACTACATTTCATTGAATAAAAAGCCATATTCATGTATAAAAAGGGTGTAAAAGCATGAATATGTGATGAAAATTCACGTTTTTGGAAAGAAAATTTAGTATAAAAAAGGTACCTAAAATTTTTCCCAGGGGGGAGGGGGGGAGGCCAGATTTCCAAATTTAGAGGGGGGTCAGGGGTAAAAAATGCGAAAAGTGGGGGGGGGGGGGTGGCCCCTAGATTTTTGTCTAGGGGGGGGTCCCAAAATTTCGAGGCTAGGGGGGTGGATTCCACCCTGCCCCCCTCTCACCTATGGTGTATACACTCTAGTTTCGTGGGCATAGGCGGGCAGGGGGAGGGTGTTGGGGGTTATACCCCCAAAAATCCCGATTCTAGCCGACACCCCCCTCCCCTAAAATTTGGAGGGTACCCCGCACACCCCCCTGAGATTTGGGGGGTCCCAGTGCCAGTACTAAAAACGCTAAAAATGGGGTATTATGAGGTATACCCCAAAAAAATTTTGGGACACCCCCCCAAATTTCGGGGGTCGGGTACACCCCCCTCAAAGTCCGGGAGACTGCCCACCTATGTTCTGGGTACTGATAATTAGCGTTTTTTAGCGACGTATAGCGATTTTTAAATACTCCACTGCTATTTTTAAAATACTCATCCACCAAAAATGTTTAGTACTTTTTTATTTCTGGGCGGGAAGGGAGGCACACACACAGCTTCTAATAAAGCTAGAAGGTATTTTCAGACCATGCACAGATCTGCCAACCCCTTATTCACAAGTATGCCCCAAGCATAGGGGGCAGCCTCCCGGATTTTGGAGCGGGGGGGGGGGGGGGTGACCCCACCCCCAAAATTTGGGGGGGGGGTGTTCCAAATTTTTTTGGGGTATACCTCAATTACCTCACTTTTAGCATTTTTAGTACTGGGACCCCCTAAATTTTAGGGGGGGGGGGTGTCCGGGGTACCCTCAAATGTTAGGGGGTGTCGGCTATAATCGCGATTTTTTTTGGGGGTATAATAATCCCCTAACCATAGATGAACACGGTCAAAAAGCTAGGGTGGTGTTTACCCCAGGTAAATAACATTTAAAAATCTAGGGGGGTTGAACCCCCCCGTTTAGCTCTAGGGGGAGTCGACCCGGGATGGAAGATTTTGAAATCTAGAAGGGGTTCAGGTGGGGTCCAATTTCCAAAGCAAAATACTTTTAAACCATTAAAGGTTTAATAATAGTTTTTTTATAAGATAATACTACATTTTATTGAATAAAAAGCGATATTCAGATATAAAAAGGGTGTAAAAACATGAATTTGTGTTAAAAATTCTTGTTTTTGGAAAAAACTTAGTATAAAAAAGTACTTAAAATTTTCTTGAGAGGGAAGGGGGGGGTCAGATTTTAAAATCTAGAGGGGGGTCAGGGGTAAAAAATTTAAAATTTTGGGGGGGAGAGAGGGCCTTCCTGGATTTTTTTCTAGGGGGGGAGGCCAAAATTTCGAGGCTAAGGGAGTGGACCCCACCCTACCCTTCCCCCCTTGTTCATCTATGCCCTACCAACCATCTGGACCTGCTTGCTGGATCTTTTCTTTTATAGAAATGAGTCCAGCTTCGCATGGCTAGAGTGATTGTTGTTGTACGTCGGCTACGCATGGCAGTCTTCCATCTAGCAATCTAATGGACAAAGGCAGCTCCGAATTGTGTGGAGTCTGTACCACTGGCCTTGCAGAAACACCTATGCTGCTCATGTACGACGTTAAATATAAGATCAAAATCAGGCGGCGACGTAAAATCCTTTAGCTAAGACCTGGGAATGAGTGAGCACTGCGCGCAGTAAACACTCTAGCGGTAAAGGTTGCCAACATTGTTTTCAATGTTGGACAAAGAATCTCAATCATAGGGGTGAAATTTTGGAACCCCCTTCCCCTAGACGAAAATTTAGCCACCCCCCCTCCCCCCAAATTTCTGAATTTTCATACATGGGCAAATTGGTCCGGAGTGGGGGGGGGGGTTAAAATCCGAGAAACGCAAAATACCCATATCGTTTTTTTTCTGGAGTGCATTTTACCAATATCGTTTTTGGATTTTGAAGGAAAAATAGGTAAAAAACGCTAATTTTAGGTCAAAAGGTCCTTTTTAGTGCATTTTTGAGCTTTTTATTGCTTAAAACATTCTTTTTGACCTCAAAACTTAAGTTTGGAAGCAGTTAGAAGCATAGATGAACAAGAGGGGGGTAGGGTGGGGTCCACTTCCCTAGCCTCGAAATTTTTGGCCCCCCCTTGAAAAAAATCTAGGGCCCCCCACTCAAATTTTCGAATTTTTTTTACCGCTGACCCCCCTCTAGATTTTGAAATCTGACCCTCCCCTCCCCTCTCGGAAAATTTTTAAGTACTTTTTTTATACTAAATTTTCTTCCAAAAACGTGAATTTTTAACACAACACAAATTCATGTTTTTACACCCTTTTTATATCTAAATATCGCTTTTTAATCAATGTAGTATTATCTTATAAAAAAACTATTATTAAATATTTAATGGTTTAAAAGTATTTCGTTTTGGAAAATGGACCCCACCTGACCCCCCTCTAGGTTTTAAAATCTTCCACCTCGGGTCGACCCCCCTAGAAATCCAGGGGGGTTCGACCCCCCTAGGACCCCCTTCCTAGATTTTGAAATGTCATTTACCCGGGGTAAACACCCCCCACTTAGCTTTTTGACCATGTTCATCTATGGTTAAAAAAAGTCATTTTAAAGACTTCATTTTAAATTTTTTTTTTCGGAGTGCCTTTTTCCCCTTTCCTTTTTCCATTTTGGAGGGAAAATTGGGAGGAAACGCCTATTTTAGGGCAAAGGGCTCTTTTTGCTTCTAGAGCTTCTTTCTGCTTTAAACATCCTTCTCTCCTCCTAATTAAGTTTGGAGGCAGTTAGAAGTCATTTTAAAGACATTTTTTTTCTTCATTTTTCCAAAATTGGGGGGGAGTTAAACTTTTCTTCCCCCCACTTCTGAGTGGGGGGTGGTTAAACCCCCTTTCTCTGAATGTGGGGGGTTAACCCCCCAACTCCCCCCGTGCCCATGTATGCCCTGATCCCCCTCTAGAATTTGAAATCTGACCCCCCCTCCCCCTCGGAAAAATTTTAGGTACTTTTTTATACTAAATTTTCTTCCAAAAACGTGAATTTATAACACATATTCATGTTTTTACACCCTTTTTACGCCAGAATATAGCGCCACAATAAAATCTAATATTATCCTACAAAACGAACAATTATTAAAGTTGCCAAAGAGTTTGTCACTGTTAGCATAATATTTTCATGGCTTTTGTATGTATGTGTTATTTCCTGCAGTTACTAAAGGTTTAATGTTTTTAACCCTATTTCAATTCCTAAATTTTAATTTTAGCTAAGTTTATAAGTAACAGCTTTTATGTATCATATTTACTAAATTTGGGTTGTTTTTTATCGATTTGTATTTACTAGTATTTAATTTTTGTGTTTTCATTCTTTTATTTTATACTGCTACTGGCTTTTCCAAATGCTACTCTATTTAATTTACTCCCTGCTTTCTTTCTGTTTGGTTCAAACATCTCAAAGTCTTCTTCTCCACGATCAACGAATTATGCCACATGCCAAGCTGTTTGACATGGAATGACCTGGAAATATTGTAAAATTTAGTTTTAAACATACATGGTACGTTTTGGTAAGATTTTATTTATCTTGTTCATAAATTAATTAATACAATAAACTAATGTTCTTAACTAACCAATTCTGTTCTGCTTCGTTATCCTAGGTTTAGCTGGTTAGCTGTTTTTGTTCTTTCTGTTTTTTATTTAAATTTGTTGTAGTTGTGGTTATGTTAGGCTAAGGTGTTCTCTCTTTGGCACTGTCGATGTTGTGCACCCGATAAAAGCGCCATGGGTTCTAGGCGGTGCGGTAGAAGCATAATATTATCTATCTATTATGGTTTAAAACTGTTTTGCTTTCAATAAATTTTTACAAAATTACAATTTTTTGCGTGTTGAACATAATAACACACACTAAAATAGATTAAGCTGAAAATCTTATACTAATAAAAGGACTACTAAAAATTTAATTTATGACAATAATAAAAATTAATATGGCGACTCTAAATTTAGGCGTGGTTCTAAAAACAGTTTAAATTTCGTTACACACTACCGCCACCTTTAGAATTGATTTAGTATTAATCTTTTTTCTCTCGTGATTTTAGCTTCTTGGTTGACGCATTTAACCTGCTGGGTTTTAAGCGCGCAGACGGCACGTGCTGGTTGGACACAGAAGGTCTATTTCGGAGGGAAGGAAACTCCGTGCGGATTCAAAACCTTTTTGTACGTTTTAAATTGGACTTTCCTTCATTTTAAAGTACAACAAAATCTGTATCATGTCTGTGTGTGTATGTTTTAAAAATAGTGGCGTTTTAAATAAGTACCTTAAAAACTTTTTTGTACTATTATTATCTAGCATGGGGGGGGCAGACGGGATTATTATATATGCTGCTCATGTTAAGACACTAAATAAGTAAGATCAATATCAGACGATTTAGTAAAATCCTTTAAATCATACATGGGCAGGTTGGTCCGGAGTGGGGGGGGGGGTAAACCATACATGGGCACGGGGGGGGGGGGGGTTAACCCCCCAATATCTGAGAAGTGGGGTTTAACCCCCCCACTCAGAAGTGGGGGGGGCGAAAAGGGTAACCCCCCCAATTTTGGAAAAATGAAGAAAAAAAATGTCTTTAAAATGACTTCTAACTGCCTCCAAACTTAAGTTTTGAGGTCCAAATGAATGTTTTAAGCAATAAAAAGCTCAAAAATGCAATAAAAAGGGCGTTTTGACCTTAAATTAGCGTTTTTTACCTATTTTTCCTTCAAAATCGAAAAACGATATGGGTAAAATGCACTACAAAAAAAAAACGATATGGGTATTTTGCGTTTCTCGGATTTTAACCCCCCTAATTTGGGGTTTAACCCCCCCCCACTCCGGACCAACTTGCCCATGTATGGGGTAAACCCCAAATTATTGGGAGGGGTTTAAAATCAGAGAAACGCAAAATAATATTCTTATCGTTTTTTTTCTGGAGTGCATTTTACCCATATCGTTTTTTGATTTTGAAGAAAAAATAGGTAAAAAACTCTAATTTTAGGTCAAAAAGCCTTTTTATTGCATTTTTGAGCTTTTTACTGTTTAAAACATTCATGACCTCTAAACTTAAGTTTGGAGGCAGTTAGAAGTCATTTTAAAGACATGTTTTCTTCATTTTTCCAAAATGGGGGGGTTAACCTTTTCTCCTCCCCCAATTCCGTAGTCTTCATTAAGAAAGCAGCAATACGTAACTGAACCAAGAACTACATA
>JASAMX010028449.1:0-38211 GCA_030248175.1 Microlaimidae sp. YZB2_3
TGTACCCAAAATATTGTCATTTTTTGCCTATATTTTACCCTATATTATCAAAAATCGTGTTTCAATGATTTTTTAAACTTTAAAAACTAGATCTTCAGGTCAAAATTGACCTATAAACATGTTTTTATTTAGTATTTGTAGTGTGGAAATCTCTAATCGATTTTTGGTAGTCAGTTATCATAAAATTTCATAAGCAACCAAAGTTAAATCACAGACAGCAAGCCGTACGAGAAATCTTAACAAAAAACAAAACTTCAAAATTAATATATATTGTATTATGATAAGTGTACTTTATTACTAAAGAGTGATCATTGTATCGCAATTTTAGGATGATTTTCGATTGTATTTTAAATTTTGAACCTAACCCAAAAAGGGGCCATAAAAGGGGCTAAAAAAGGGACTAAGGGCTATTTCCAAATTTTTGGGGCTATCAGCCTAAAAAAGGGACTAAAAATAGCCCCAAGGGAGCTAACCTGGCAATCCTGTCTGAAACCCATTCCACGCGGTCAATACGGTGTCCAGAAATTTTGTCTTCTACATCCCGTCTTCTACATTTTGTCTTCGGAAAACTCGTCTTTTAAACATCTCGTCTTTGCAAAACTCGTATTTTGGATGCGATTTTGTCAACGTACTTTTAAAAATGCGAGTTTCCACCCAAATGATAAAGTTTTTTTTGATGTTTGGGTTTTGCTTAGGCTTAGGAAAAAAAATAAAGTTTTTATTCTTCAGTTCAAAAAGCATCATTAAATACAAATTTACCATGATAAAATTTTACTTGATTTTTAGGTTTTGCTTAGGCTTAGGTTCTGTTTTTTGAATAAATTATTTAATAAAAGTTTTTTATGATAAAAATTTTGCTTGATTTTTGGTTTTTGTTAAGGCTTAGGTAAAAAAAGTTTTCAATACATTTTTTTAGTTAAAAAATAGGAGAAACTTGTCTTTTGAAAAGTGCGTTTACAAAATCGCCTCTAAAAGACGAGTTTTTTGAAGACAAGATGTTTAAAAGACGAGTTTTCCAAATAGGAGTTGTAGAAGACGAGATGTTGAAAGACGTTAAGACGTATTGTAAAAGACGAAATTTCCGGGAACCGCCTAATACAAATAATAGCTGCCAATAATATACAAATAATATACAAATAGCTGCGAATAATATACAAATAATATACAAATAAAAATAGCTGCAAATAAAAAAAATAATATACAAATAGCTGCGAATGATATACAAATAATATACAAATAAACATAAACATCTAGCTATGTGTCTGGCTTGACTCCGCCCTTCTTCCAAGCAAGTACCAACGTCCAGCACATCAACACCACGCCTGTACATATGGTTGTACATTTGTTTTTGCTGTAAAGCTTGTTTACAAAGCTAATTTGTGTTTGATGGTTAGATTTGAAACTAGCAACAGTTAAAGAACAGCAAACTGCAATCGTGGTATAGAACAGACGGTTTAGATATAGCTGGCTTAGTATAGTTATAAAATTACTAAAGCTATTAATATTATTTCAATTTTATTAAACTCATAATATTTATAAACAAGCTGTAAACCTCGTTAAAAGTCTTAGTTAAGTTTGATTGAATATTGTATATTTACTGAAAGCCTGGGATTTAAATTTTTACAGCGCTATAACCGCTCAATTCTGATTGTTCGTCTTATGTCTCTACAATTATATAAGGTCCGAAACCATTTAAAACCAAATAACCAGACCTAAGGCTGAAAAACCTTAAAAAATTTAGATTTAATATAAAGCGACTTTTACTTTAACAGTTACTTTGCTTTTTAATTTGTTAATAGATAGAAAACATTAAAGAAAAAGTCTCCCTATATTAAATCTATATTTTTCAAGGTTTTTTCTGGATGTTTGGTTTTAAATATACGTTAATAATATTAATTTTATCTTTGTACCGTTGCGGTGATGTCTGAATCAATTAACACGGTTGTATTAATAGCTGATTAACAAATGTTAAAATTTATCCACACCGTGGGGTTTGTAACATTTTTGTCATATGGTTAAGCTTGTTTGAGTCTTTTTTGGCATTAAGTTTTTAGACTTATTGTAGTGTTATACTTTTTCATTTAATATAAGGCTTTTTTTTCGAAACTTTATTTTGTCTTTTGCTAGATTATTAATAAAAATGATATCTGTAAAATCAAAACTGGCGAAATATCTTAGCCGATTTTAAGTTGACTTTAGCGTTATACCCGTCTTTTTTTTCTCTAGTGTTTTTAAAATCAGAATTCCATAATTTTCTGTCCGGATGAACTAAATAAAAACTAATCATAGACTTGATTAAAAATTTTTTAAAAAAATTAAACATTCTCAAAGCCCTAAATAATTTATTTTAAAAAATTCAACATTCTCATAACCCTGACTGACACCAGCTGGGGCTGACGAATTGAAACCATAGTTACCTCCTACAAAGCTATAGGTCGCCTAATACTCAACTACGGAACCCCCATATGGCCACCCAATTTATCAAAATCTTATTTTCAAAAACTAAAATCCACACAAAACACGGCTCTCAAAATAGCAACTGGCTGCCACAAAATGGCTTCAATCGATCATTTTCATCAAGAGACTAAAGTCCTACCAATAGAAAATCACACCAACCTTTCTTTCAACACAATTTTTAGCCAAAACCATGCAGCCGTCACATTCATCTAGCAAAATTACAGCCAATGATGATAGACCAAGAGAGATGATCAAATCAAAATTTGGACCAACGGCTAAAAATTTTACAACCACACACTTATGGCAAAAACCATCCAATGAAACATTCGCTCATATTTTGTCAAAGAAAACATTTTTGCAAATCCAGCCTAACGCGCTATTAAAAAGAAAACTGCCACAAATCGACATTAGTGATCAGCAACTAACCAGGAAATCCAAAACCTTCCTGGCACAGCTTAGATCCGGACATTGCCACTGTCTCAACTCATTCAAATCCAGAATCAACAATTCTATTAAAAACGAATGCCCCACTGCTGGGGTAAACCTCATGACATCAAACACCTATTTGCATGCCCCCAACATCCAACGGCACTCAAAATAGAAGATCTATTGAAGAGACCAGTGGATGCGGTCAGGTTCCTGGAGGACATTACCTGAAGCAGTGGCTATGAACAACAACAACATTAAAAATTTATGCACCGTGCACAAAAAATTATAATAAACAGAAAGAATATCACATACCAAATCGCCAACTGCGCTGAAACTACCTACCGTATTACATTTCCTGAATATCGAAAAAAGCGAAAATTCTGGTTTGTTTTAGTAATGACATCATACTTACATTGAATGCTGCTCCTTATTGGAACCTATAATTAAAAACCTTTATAATAACTTAAGATTTAACGCATAAGCAAAAATATCTCAAACTTTTAAAAGTTTTTTTTGGTTCAAAAATATAGTTACTAAAGACAGTTTAACAGAAAAGAAATACTGTTTTAGCCTTCTAAATTTTTTTTTAAATTAGGTGCTCTTTAAATTTTCTGTTTTTGACTTTGGCCTTTTTTCATTGCTATAATCATAATTAAAAAATGTTTATGGATTACTACATTTACCCCATAGAATACTTTCTGATAAGGAGTATTTTTTTGTTTATTTTAAGTTTCAGTGCGAGGTGCCATTTACATCTGTATGTCCCAATTCGAGATGTTTTGCGTTTTTAGCTTGGTTATGTGGTGTTTTGATACTGGGATAATTGGTATTAAGACTTTAAATGGGTATATAATTTTTTTAGTTAAAAATATCTAGTTACGCCTTTTTGCGGTCTAAAATCTTTGAAAATTGTGTCCATGAATTAGTTTCAAGTTAAAATTTTTAAATTGAAAATTTAAACTGTACTAGTTTGTTTATTAACAATTAAAATTTTATAGGTCATAATTGCGTATTTGATATTTTCATGCGTAGCAATTTTGTTTTTTCTTGGATCACTTACTGTGTTGTAAGTTGTCTATCTTTATTCTATTGTATTTTTAATAAAACTACTGCTTTAAACAAAAATATATCCTATAGAAATATGTGTCTTTATATATTGAAAAAAAAGGATTGCTGTATTCAATAGAGCACGTCATAATTAGAGCCCGTCTTATTTAGAGTGTCAATGATCATAATTAATTACAAAGAAAAAAACAGTTTTGTTATATTTTTTGTAAAAAATTGTAACTGTTTGAGTTTTATTAAAAATACAATAGAATAAAGATAGACAACTTACAACACAGTAAGTGATCCAAGAAAAAACAAAATTGCTACGCATGAAAATATCAAATACGCAATTATGACCTATAAAATTTTAATTGTTAATAAACAAACTAGTACAGTTTAAATTTTTACAATTTAAAAATTTTAACCTGAAACTAATTCATGCACATTTTGACAAAGATTTTTAGACCGCAAAAAGCATAACTAGATATTTTTTAACTAAAAAACTATATACCCAATTTTAAAGTCTTAATACCAATTATCCCAGTATCAAAACACCACATAACCAAGCTAAAAACGCAAAACATCTCGAATTGGGACATACAGATGTAAATGGCACCTCGCACTGAAACTTAAAATAAACAAAAAAATACTCCTTATTAGAAAGTATTCTATGGGGTAAATGTAGTAATCCATAAACATTTTTTAATTATGATTATAGCAATGAAAAAAGGCCAAAGCCAAAAACAGAAAATTTAAAGAGCACCTAATTTAAAAAAAAATTTAGAAGGCTAAAACAGTATTTCTTTTCTGTTAAACTGTCTTTAGTAACTATATTTTTGAACCAAAAAAAACTTTTAAAAGTTTGAGATATTTTTGCTTATACCTTAACTTAAAGTTATTATAAAGGTTTTTAATTATAGGTTCCAATAAGGAGCAGCATTCAAATGTAAGTATGATGCCATTACTAAAAAACAAACCAGAATTTTCGCTTTTTCTATATTCAGGAAATGTAATACGACGGTAGGTAGTTTCAGCACAGTTGGCGATTTAGGTATGCGATACTCTTTCTGTTTATTATAATTTTTTGTGCACGGTGCATAAATTTTTAATGTTGTTGTTGTTCATAGCCACTGCTTCAGGTAATGTCCTCCAGGAACCTGACCGCATCCACTGGTCTCTTCAATAGATCTTCTATTTTGAGTGCCGTTGGATGTTGGGGGCATGCAAATAGGTGTTTGATGTCATGAGGTTTACCCCAGCAAATAGAATTTTAATTTGTTTTTCATTCGTTTTTAATAGAATTGTTGATTCTAGATTTGAATGAGTTGAGACAGTGGCAATGTCCGGATCTAAGCTGTGCCAGGAAGGTTTTGGATTTCCTGGTTAGTTGCTGATCACTAATGTCGATTTGTGGCAGTTTTCTTTTAATAGCGCGTTAGGCTGGATTTACAAAAATGTTTTCTTTTGACAAAATATGAGCGAATGTTTCATTGGGAAATGGTTTTTGCCATAAGTGTGTGGTTGTAAAATTTTTAGCCGTTGCTCCAAATTTTTAGATTTGATCATCTTCTTGGTATCATCATTGGCTGTAATTTTGCTAGATGAATGTGACGGCTGCATGGTTTTGGCTAAAAATTGTGTTGAAAGAAAGGTTGGTGTGATTTTCTATTGGTAGGACTTTAGTCTCTTGATGAAAATGATCGATTGAAGCCATTTTGTGGCAGCCAGTTGCTATTTTGAGAGCCGTGTTTTGTGTGGATTTTAGTTTTTGAAAATAAGATTTTGATAAATTGGGTGGCCATATGGGGGTTCCGTAGTTGAGTATTAGGCGACCTATAGCTTTGTAGGAGGTAACTATGGTTTCAATTTGTCAGCCCCAGCTGGTGTCAGTCAGGGTTATGAGAATGTTGAATTTTTTTAAAATAAATTATTTAGGGCTTTGAGAATGTTTAATTTTTTTAAAAAATTTTTAATCAAGTCTATGATTAGTTTTTATTTAGTTCATCCGGACAGAAAATTATGGAATTCTGATTTTAAAAACACTAGAGAAAAAAAAAGACGGGTATAACGCTAAAGTCAACTTAAAATCGGCTAAGATATTTCGCCAGTTTTGATTTTACAGATATCATTTTTATTAATAATCTAGCAAAAGACAAAATAAAGTTTCGAAAAAAAAGCCTTATATTAAATGAAAAAGTATAACACTACAATAAGTCTAAAAACTTAATGCCAAAAAAGACTCAAACAAGCTTAACCATATGACAAAAATGTTACAAATCCCCACGGTGTGGATAAATTTTAACATTTGTTAATCAGCTATTAATACAACCGTGTTAATTGATTCAGACATTCACCGCAACGGTACAAAGATAAAATTAATATTATTAACGTATATTTAAAACCAAAAACATCCAGAAAAAACCTTGAAAAATATAGATTTAATATAGGGAGACTTTTTCTTTAATGTTTTCTATCTATTAACAAATTAAAAAGCAAAGTAACTGTTAAAGTAAAAGTCGCTTTATATTAAATCTAAATTTCTTAAGGTTTTTCAGCCTAAAATGTAATTCCGGCGGCCGTAGGCCGCCGGTATTATGGCCGGATCGTTCATTTTGTAGTTTTTAATTAAAATTTGAATAACTCGGTCAAACCTTAACCAATTATCTTAAAATTTTAAAAGTATATGTAATTTGTTGTGCTTAATCGTTTGATGTATAAAAAGTAATAAATAAAAAAACATATTTTGCAGAAAAGTGCATATACAAACTTGGGCAGTTGGTAAAAATCGGACATAACGCTTTTTTTTCAAATTGTTATAACTTAGTCAAATATTGCAGGAATGGGTTTAAAATTTAACCGTATATGTAATCAAGTCTGCTTAATCGAACGGTGTTAAACATTAGTTTATACATAAAGAAAATCTTTTGTACAAGAGTGGATAATCAAGTTAGGTTGATGAAAAAAACGGGGACACAACATTATGATACATTTTTTAAAACTTAAATAACTCAGGTATTTATGAATCAATTAACTTAAAAATTAAAAGGTATATGTAACTAAACGTGCTTTATCGATTACTAGTATAAATTTGTGTATCTAAACATAGTAAGTGTACCTTACAGCAGCAAATATGCAAATTTTTCAAGTGTTTTAGACCTAACGCTGATTTCAAATTGTAATAACTCAGCTTAATAATAACCAATACGCTAAAAATTTAAACGACTTATGTAAAAAAGTCCGCGTAATTGATTGATAATAAATGTGTGTACATTCATAATAGAAGTGACTTTTAAAAAGCGGATATGTACTTGAAAAAAAAAATTTTTTTTTGTAACACTGTCTTTAAATTTTAATAACTCTGCTGAAAATTAATCAAATGACCTTAAATTTGGAAGGTTTATGTAATTAAAGATGCATAATCAATTAAAACTAAATTTATATTAATTACATGGAAAATTTGTCTGATACAAGAATAAATAAGCAAGTTTTGTTGTTTTTTTTTAAACGCGTAACGCTCTAAAAATTTAAATAACTCAGCAGAATATTGGCGAAAAAACTAGAAATTTCAAAATTATATGTAATTAAGAATTCTTATTCGTTTGATACCAAATATGTATATATTTACATAAGAAATGTTAAATACAAAAGCAATTAGAGTAGAAAAATCGTTGAAAAATATAACGCAAAATACTGGTGAAATGATACAACCATTTCAACCATTATTGGTGGTTTCGGAAACGATTTTTGGCTGCGCAGCTAAATTATTTGTATATTATTCGCAGCTATTATTTGTATTAGGCGGTTCCCGGAAATTTCGTCTTTTACAATACGTCTTAACGTCTTATTATTCGCAGCTATATTTATTTGTATATTATTTGTATATCATTCGCAGCTATTTGTATATTATTTTTTTATTTGCAGCTATTTTTATTTGTATATTATTTGTATATTATTCGCAGCTATTTGTATATTATTTGTATATTATTCGCAGCTATTATTTGTATTAGGCGGTTCCCGGAAATTTCGTCTTTTACAATACGTCTTAACGTCTTTCAACATCTCGTCTTCTACAACTCGTATTCGGAAAACTCGTCTTTTAAACATCTTGTCTTCGAAAAACTCGTCTTTTAGAGGCGATTTTGTAAACGCACTTTTCAAAAGACAAGTTTCTCCTATTTTTTAACTAAAAAAAATGTATTGAAAACTTTTTTTTACCTAAGCCTTAACAAAAACCAAAAATCAAGCAAAATTTTTATCATAAAAAACTTTTATTAAATAATTTATTCAAAAAACAGAACCTAAGCCTAAGCAAAACCTAAAAATCAAGCAAAATTTTATCATGGTAAATTTGTATTTAATGATGCTTTTTGAACTGAAGAATAAAAACCTTATTTTTTTTCCTAAGCCTAAGCAAAACCCAAACATCAAAAAAAACTTTATCATTTGGGTGGAAACTCGCATTTTTAAAAGTACGTTGACAAAATCGCATCCAAAATACGAGTTTTGCGAAGACGAGATGTTTAAAAGACGAGTTTTCCAAAGACAAAATGTAGAAGACGGGATGTAGAAGACGAAATTTCCGGACACCGTATTGACCGCGTGGAATGGGTTTCAGACAGGATTGCCAGGTTAGCTCCCTTGGGGCTATTTTTAGCCCCTTTTTTAGGCTGATAGCCCCAAAAATTTGGAAATAGCCCTTAGTCCCTTTTTTAGCCCCTTCCAAAAATAGCCCCTTTTATGGCCCCTTTTTGGGTTAGGTTCAAAATTTAAAATACAATCGAAAATCATCCTAAAATTGCGATACAATGATCACTCTTTAGTAATAAAGTACACTTATCATAATACAATATATATTAATTTTGAAGTTTTGTTTTTTGTTAAGATTTCTCGTACGGCTTGCTGTCTGTGATTTAACTTTGGTTGCTTATGAAATTTTATGATAACTGACTACCAAAAATCGATTAGAGATTTCCACGCTACAAATACTAAATAAAAACATGTTTATAGGTCAATTTTGACCTGAAGATCTAGTTTTTAAACTTTAAAAAATCATTGAAACACGATTTTTGATAATATAGGGTAAAATATAGGCAAAAAATGACAATATTTTGGGTACACAATTTTTACTGTTAAGAAAAAATTTTAGTTAACCGCTAAATTAAAATAAAAAATTTGTTTTAACATTGCTAGAAGTCCGGAGAATCTAAAAATTTACAAAAAAATTATAAATTCGATAGTCACATGGACCACCAAAAATATGGACAACAAATTTGTTTTTGTTTAAAAAGCTAATTTAAACTTATTTTTAATCAGATTTATTCTTTCTAAGCCTAAGCAAAGCCTAAAAACCAAGCTAAATTGTATTATGAGGCATTTTTATTAAATTATCCTATTTTTTATATCTTAATTTTTTTCACGACTGAATTTTGATACATTTTTAAGCGGTTGCTGTACAAAATTGGTGAAGACCAGAAAAAAAGTAAAAATATTTTTAGAACCACCAGACTCTCAGCAATCTAAGAAATATTCATTCATATTGGTTAAAGCACTATTAAAAAAATTTTCTTAACAGCATAAAATGTACCTTGAAAAAAAGGCCATTTTTTGTCTATAAAACACCATTTATTTTTTTAAAGGGTAGTTTAATCACTTTTTAATGCCCAAAATTAAGATCGCAAAGTCAGAATTGACCTAGAAACATGTTTTTTATTTATGTTTGTTTTGTGGAATTCTCAAACTGATTTTTGGTACATGTTTAGTACTTGTACCATTCCCATACGCATCCCAAACGTTGATTTTACCGACCCTAATGTAAAATACTCTTATAAAACATTTTCATACCCTAAATTGGACCCGTAGACTTGATTTTTGAGATTTGAGATTTTAATTAGAAGTTATAAGCCAATTTATACCCAAAAATTGCCCTATTTTGGCATGTACAATTTAGGTTATTAAGAAATTTTTTATTAAGTCTTTAATCAAATTAATATTATTTTTTTCGTATTACCAAGTGTCTGGCAGTTACAAATATACTTTTATTTTTTTCATGGTAACAACCAATTTTTTATAATAACCGTTCAAATACCCATAAAATTTTAGTTGTGAAAAAATTCACATTTTTGAAAAACAAATTATTTTAATAAAAATCATTTATATTACAAATTTGTTTGATTTTTAGGTTTTGCTTAAGCTTAGCAACAATAAATCGGTGAAAAACTAAGATAAATTAGCGTTTAAAGCCAAAAAAATTTGTTGTCCATGTTTTTGGTGGTCTATGTAACTTTTGAATTTTTAATTTTTTTTGAAAATTTTTAAGTTCTTCAGACTTCTAGCATTGTTAAAACGTAGTTTTCAATTTAATTTGTTTGTTTACAATTTTTTTATTAACATCATAAATTGCATATGCTGAAAAAGGTCATTTTTTGGGTATAAATTAGTTTATAACTCTTTTTGATAAGGCCCAATCTTAAAATTAACCATCAAAATGAAGTCTGCGAGTCCGATTTAGTTTACAAAGGTTTTTTATATGTGTATTTTACTTTAGAATCGGTCAAATTGAATTTTGGGACGCGTATGGGAATTGTACCAAGAGTATCTCCCATTGCCTCCTAAGCTGTTATGCTTCCTTTATCTTTTAAATTTAAAAAAAAATTGTTTGTACCTTCTGAAGTTTTTTTTTAAATTTAGACCTTATTGAAAAATTTAATTGGGTATTAGTGCTTGGTTAAAAAGTGTTTTAATGTTAAATTATAATCTACAAAGTGGCTGCCAAGCCTGCCATTGCCCCGTAGCCTAAGCCATACATCACATGGGAAAGTTGGTCTAAAGTAATGGAGGAAGGGGGGAGAGTTTAACCCCTACATGGGCACGGGGAGAGGGGTTGGGGGGGTTAACCCCCCAAATTCTGAGAAGGGGGGTTTAAGAAAAGGTTAACCCCCCAAATTTTGGAAAAATGAAGAAAAAAAATGTCTTAAAAATGACTTCTAACTGCCTTCATACTTAATTTTTGAGGTCAAAATGAATGTTTTAAACAGTAAAAAGCTCAAAAATGCAATAAAAAGGCCTTTTTGACCTAAAATTAGCGTTTTTACCTATTTTTTCTTTGAAATCAAAAAACGATATGGGTAAAATGCACTCCAGAAAAAAAACGATATGGGTATTTCCCGTATTTTGCATTTCTCAGATATTAACCCCCCTAATTTGGGGCTTAACCCCCCACTCCGGACCAACTTGCCCATGTATGGTTTAACCCAGCACCTTTACCAGACCTGTGCACGGTTTGAAAAGGCCCCCCTGCTTTATTGGATGATTTGTCCCCCCGTTTTATTGCCACCCCGGCGGAAAAATGAAAAAGTACCCAAAAATTATGACGCCATTTTTTACCTATTGTAACGCCATCATTGTGAATTTTTTGCAGTTTTTAGCCTATTTCAATGCATTTTAAGCCATTTTAGACCTATTTTTACCTTATTTTCGCTTTTTTTGTCCCTTTTTTCCCTTTTCCCTTCTTTTTTCTCTTAAACTTTGTAACAGCTCCAAAAAATGTGAATTATTTCCAGTATGTATATTATAGAAAGTGACCGCTGAGCAAAGCGAAGCGGAAACATTTTTTGGTTTTTGGGGGTCAATTGGGGTACTAAAATTATTTTATAGTTTGGCGCTGAGCAATTAGCGAGGCGCTAGAAAATTTTGAATTTTTAGCCTCTGAAAACCCTCAAATTTTACTATCTGGCGACCATTTTGGGGGGGTGGCCGCCCCCCCCCGCCCAACCACTATCCTTATTTTTCCCCCTGTTTAATCGTTTAATCGGGGAAGTGCCCCCCCGCCTCCCCCCTGGTTATGTCCCTGTCCCCAAGCCCCCCTGCCCACCTATGATTCTGACTTTTTGTGTCATGTTAATCACGATTTTCTTGTTCAGATGGGTGTGGAATTGATGGCACTTCTGGAATGGCTTGCGAATAACTACAAGAGCTTAGGAGCCACTCTGGAAATAGTAACCAACCGCTCTAACAAAGGCGCTCAATTTTTCAAGGGATTCGGCGGAATTGGCGGTCAGTTTCTTTTTTGTTTTTATCAAATGACGTGTAGGATTAATTGACGATTTGCGATTTTTTTTAATAATTATAATGACATAACAACCGACCTGTGCACTGCCCCCTGGGGGTTTTATTGGGAGGGGGGCAATTCCAAAACTGGGGGGCATAGGGGCCACTTTTTTGAAATGGGGGAGGGGCAAGCAGGGGAGAAAGAAAAAAAGAGAAAAAAGAAGGGAAAAGGGAAAAAAGGAACGAACAAGTGAAATTAAGGTAAAAAAAATCTAAAATGGCTCAAAAAGCATTGAAATATGCTAAAAACTGAAAAAAATTGGCAATGATGGTGTCATAATAGGTCAAAAATGGCGTCATAATTTTTATGTGCTTTTTCATTTTTGGGCGGGGGGACATTTCCAGAGCGTGCACAGATCTGTAACAAGGTATTATTTTAGGCGTTTTGGTTTTATTGAAAAAATATTTACATTTAATTTTTTAAATAAAAAGGAAACTGTAAATAATAGAGAACTTTTGCTGCGTAGTCTAATTTTAAAAAGGCTAATAACTAGTTAGTAGCCTTTTCAAGTTATTAGTCTTTTTAAAATAAAATTTGATTTAAAGTAGTTTTGAGTTTAAGTTTAATAGAGAACTTGGAACCATAACATCATAGGTGTTTTTGGTCGGGTCCGCTAGGGGGGGGGGTCCACCCCCGGGTGGAAGGCCAAAATTTTTAGGGGGGTCCAGGGGGTCCGGACCCCCCTGGTTTTTTAGGGGGGTCGACCCCGGGTGCGAGATTTCCAATTTAGGGGGGGGGGGTCAGGGGGGTCAATTTTTTTAGCAAAATTTTTTTAACTCAATAATTTAAGTGTTTTTAGGTCTAATATTGAATTTTATGTATTAAAACAGCCTATTTAGGCCTAAAAAGTGTATTTAAACACTGTTTTTAACTAAAAACCCGTGTTTTTGACAGTAAATAAAAAAATATACTTCCAAATTGGTCGGGAGGGGGGGAGGGCGGTCAGCCTTGCTAGGGGGGGGGTCAGGCTGGACCGCTCTCGAGCTTTGGGGGGAGGGGGGCCCCTGAATTTTTTCTAGGGGGGTCCAAAATTTTGGCTCTAGGGGGGGGGTGCACCCCTCTGTCCCCCCCAAAAACACCCAGCATAACATTGGATCTAATGAAGCTGAAAGTAGCTAAAATTTATACCTAAGCCTACCCTCAGAACAAATCACATTTATTTATTTATTTATTTGAACGATTTCTGAAAAATTCCTCCCCTCCCCCTCTTAATAATGGTGCACAAAAAAGAATCAAAATGTATTTTAACGCTTTATAAAGAATTTCCCCTTCCTTTTGTAATAATAATGCACAGGAAAAAAAATCGAAATTTATTTGAACAGTTTTTGGGGAATTCCCCCTTGGCTTAATAATGTTGCACAGAAAAAAAATCGAAATTTATTTGAACGATTTTTAAAGAATTTCCCCTCTTAATATGGTGCACAGAAAAAAAGAATCAAAAATTATTTTAACGACTTTATAAAGAATTTTCCCTTCCTCTTGTAATAATGGTGCACAGAAAAAAAATTGAAATTTATTTGAACAGTTTTTAAAGAATTCCCCCTGGCTTAATAATGTTGCACAGAAAAAAAACGAAATTTACTTGAACGATTTTTAAAGAATTTACCCCTGCTTTTTAATAATGGTGCACAGAATAAAAAAAAATCGAAAATTATTTGAACGATATTTGATAAATTTCTCCCCCCTGGCTTAATAATGGAGGGATAGGGGGTTAAATAATCTATTCTGTTGGGGTATAACATTATTAACATTATAACATTATTAACAATCTTCAAAAAATAACCTCCGATTCTAGGGGGTATAACATTATTAAGCCAGGGGGAGATTTATCAAATATTGTTCAAATAATCTTTGATTTTTTATTCTGTGCACCATTATTAAGAGGGGTAAATTCTTTAACGTTCAAGTAAATTTCAATTTTTTTTGGTGCAACATTATTAAGCCAGGGGGAATTCCTTAAAAACTGTTCAAATAAATTTCGATTTTTTCTGTGCACCATTATTACAAGAGGAAGGCAAAATTCTTTATAAAGCGTTAAAATAAATTTTGATTCTTTTTTGTGCATCATTAATAAGAGGGGAGAGGCATTTTTTAGAAATCGTTCAAATAAATTTCGATTTTCTTTTTCTCTGTGAACTATACATTATTAAAAAGCAGAAGAAAAATCTTCAAAAATCGTTCAAATAAATTTAGATTTTTTTCTGTGCAACATCAGACCTATGCACAGTTTGAAAATGTCATACCCCCCCCATTTTATTGGAAGATTTGCCCCCCCCATTTTATTCCCCCCCACGCTGCAAAAAAATGAAAAGGTACCCAAAAATTAGCCAGGGGAGAGTTCCTTAAAAACTGTTCAAATAAATTTCAATTTTTTTATTCTGTTCACTGTTAATAAAAGGGGGAAATCTTTAAAAATCGTTAAAATAAATTTTGATTTTTTCAAATAAATTTTGATTTTTTTATTCTGTTCACCATTAATAAAAGGGGAAAATCTTTAAAAATCGTTAAAACAAATTTTGATTTTTTCAAATAAATTTCAATTTTCTTCCTTTTGTGAACTATACATTATCAAAAAGCAGGGGAAAATCTTCAAAAATCGTTCAAATAAATTTCGATTTTTTTCTCTGTGCAAAATTATTAAGCCAGAGGGAATTGTTTAAAAACTGTTCAAATAAATTTCAATTTTTTTATTCTGTTCACCATTAATCAAAGGGGGAAATCTTTAAAAATCGTTCAAGTAAATTTCGATTTTTTTCTGTCCAACATTATTAAGCCAGGGGAGAATTCCTTAAAAACTGTTTAAATTAATTTAAATTTTTATATTCTGTTCACCGTTAATAAAGAGGGAAATTTTTAAAAATCGTGAAAATAAATTTTCGATTTTTGTGCACCATTATTACAAGGAGGAGGGGAATTCAATAAATTTTAATTCAGGAAAAGCCTTGATAATTTCAATCAGAAAATAAATGAAAAGGAGCGTGACACGACAGTCCCGCAAGACAACAGTTCTGCTGGCACTTTGTTAAATTATTTTCTTTTTAATCTATCCCAAGCGATGTGACCAATTAATGAAAAATCGAAGCAAGTGGCCTTGCTTTTGTATAAAATGTATTTTTTTTAAAACCCTTTGAAGTTTTTAAAAAAGAAAAATTTAAAATAAAAAAATCAAGATATATTTTTGAAATTTTTTTTCTATATTTTTAGAATTTTTTTTTTTAAATTTGAGAATATGCTCAATAGTTTCTACTATATTCTTTAAAAATAACACTTACTTTTTTTATATATTACTTTAAAAATATTCTAATTTTTTAGTTGTGCAAATTTTTTTGATTTTTCCAAAATAATCTTAATTTTTTTAAATGTGTTTAAAACTGGATTTTTCCAAAACTAAGAACACTAGGATTTCTTTTAATCGATTGCGCACGCGGTTAAACAAAAAATAAACAGCTTTAGGCAAATTTCCTGTACTTAACAAAATAAATTACAATATTTGACCAATATTAAATACAAGTTTGAATAACTTCAATCAAAAATCTTTTTTTAAAAAAAATAAATTATTTATAAAAATATACAATAAAAATTTTTTTTAAAACAAATCACACACATAGCCAGGGCCGTAGCCAGGATTTCAATTGAGGGGGGATTTTTTGGAAGGTGCTTTATAGGGGCCCACACAGGGGGGTCTGGGGGGCGGGAGCTCTCCAGCAGGGTCAAGGGGCGGAGCCCCTTGTCAGGGGGGAAAATGCCCCCCCGGGCTGGACAATTTTTTAATTTTAAGCTTTTAAAAAGCACCAGGAAACCTAAATTTAAGTACTGAATTTTTATTTATTTCTGTTTTTTTTCAAAAAATATAACAAAATAAAATAGTTTTAGGGGTTTTATTACCATTTTAATAAAAAAGAACAAACGTTTTCTAAAAATAAAAAATCTTTATTTAATTTTAGTTAAGTTTTTATAGTAAATGCTTTTTATACCACTTTAGCCACTAATTTAGCCTATTTCAAAACATTTTAAGCCATTTTACACCTGTTTTTACCTTATTTTTGCTTTTTTGTCCTTTTTTTCCTACTTTTTTTTCTTTCTCCCCTGCTTGCCCCCCTCCTGTTTCAAAAAAGTTGGCCCCCCTGTACGCTCTCTTTAGGATTCCCCCCTTCCCCAATAAAATCCTGAGGCGGGGGCAGTGCACAGGTCTGCCGTCTGCATTTAGAGAATCATATACCTAACAGATGAAATTGAAGATTAAATTGTATTATCATAATATGGATTAGATATTACATTGTTTCAGTGTATTCCAAACTTCTGCAAGATGGTCAGGCCATCCAGATTGTGCACAATGGTCTGGTGGAGGAAATGGTGGACATTTTGAAACTTCTCAACTCCCCACCTCTGGAAGAAATGAAAACAGAAACCCTTGCACTCTCAAGGCAACCATATACTTAGCCAGGAGTCCCAATTATATTCACCTTTGGCTTAAACTTAGTTAGAATAAATTCTTGAAATTGACGCTAATGTTTGTTTTAGTAAAGATTATGGTTTAAAATATTAATATAACTTAAAAACTGACCTTCCTTCCTTTCTAGAATTTGAAAACTGACCTCCCCCTCTTGAAAAAATGTATAAACAAATTTGTAATTTTATGTAAAAATTATTTAAATAAAACAGTTGTAGAAATTATTTATGTCTATGGAAGATAGAATAAGATAGGAAGAAACATAGGATAGGGACAGGTATGACTTTTGTAGGGTCCATATAAAAACCCCATGGACAAATTCACTATAGGCCAAAATCACCATAAATGTTACAAAATTCCCATAAGGTGGTCATAGATGAACACGGTCAAAAAGCTAGGGGGGTGTTTACAATGGGTAAATGAAATTTCAAAATCTAGGAGGGGGTCCTAGGGGGGTTGAACCCCCCTAGCTTTCTAGGGGGGAGGTTGACCTGGGTGGAAGATTTCAAAACCTAGAGGGGGGTTAGGTGGGGTCCGATTTCCAAAACAAAATACTTTTAAACCATTAAATATTTAATAATAGTTTTTTTATAAGATAATACTACATTTTATTGAATAAAAAGCAATATTTAGGTATAAAAAGTGTGTAAAAACATAAATTTGTGTTAAAAATTCACGTTTTTGCAAAAAAAATTAGTATAAAAAAGTACTTAAAATTTTTTTGAGAGGGGAGGGGGGGTCAGATTTCAAAATCTAGAGGGGGGTCAGGGGTAAAAAATTTGAATTGAAATAAAGTGAAAAAACAAAACTTTTGTATACTTACAATTGTATGGAACTAAAAAAAACATTTAAGTTGTTTTGACTTTTTTTCTATTATTTAAGTTTCAAGGATTCCTAAAATTGTTTAAATTATTTAATTTCATTAAGAATACCTGAAATTGGATAATTCTCCCTGTTCTTTATTATTCTAATTTTTAATGAGGAAAAAGTGCACCTAAAAACATCGATTTTAACCCAATTGTGTTTCAAATTCATTGAAAACATTTTACTAAAAGTTTGATTAAAAATTGTATAAAATTATATTTATGTTTACTGATATATCAGTACTTCTGAAGTATGTAAACCAAATCTGGCATAAGTCACTGCTAAAACATTATTCTCATAATTTCTTATACTTTTTTCTAAAACACAATGCTTAGATTTTTTGTATAATTAATTACATACATATTTTAGTGTTTTAAATAAAACAAAATTATTCTAAATAAAAGCCAATCCCAAAGAGACTTACTTGTGCCTGCCCTTATTTAATCTGATATTGCAACCTTAAATTTAAAAAAATTAATTTTTAACAAGTGTAACCTTTTTTTATTCACTTTAATTTACTGTTAAAGGTTTAAAGAATTTTAGAATATTTTCAAGTCAGTTACAAAGTATAAGGGTATTCCGATTTTCACATCTATGTATATTGTTTTATGTATGAACTATGTCAAAACATGATCAAACTGCAAATATATAAAAATAAATTTTTCTATTATTTATTGCACTTGGTATATATAAACACTAAAGTTAAAATCCTTCAAGCTGAAATTAATGGTGTAACCAACCGCTCACCGTCAGGAAGAAACAAAGAATAAACGCATGAGAATAAAAATAATTTAAAAAAGTTTTTAGAGATGATGTAACCAATTATTATTATGCGTCAAATGTTTCTCTCATGTAATATTTTCTTGAAAAATGAGTGGATACTTTACCACCTAGTTATTTTCACCCTGATAGAATTCATCTTTAGCACTAAAGATTAAATGTACATTTTATGCATGTTGTTAGAATTAAAGGCATTTTTGTACTATACCCCATCAATTTTTAACAGTAAATATTTCACATCTTTACCTTATTTTTATCTAGTTTTAAGCCTTAGGCTTTCTACTTAGACTTTGACTCTGTATTAGACTGAAACTTACTTTTAATTTCAGGCTTTCACTTATGCTGAAATAAAAAAAGAGGATTATTATCTGATTCAGAAAAATAAAACTGTCATATGTGGCCGGCCACCGGTTTGAATGGGAAAATTAAAACACTTTTAAATGTTTTAAAGCCATTCTTAACGGCCGCCGGTTACAAGACAAGACTTGAACTAGTTGCAATAAAAAGCTCAAAAATGCTATAAAAAGGGCTTTTTAACCTAAAATTAGCGTTTTTTACCTATTTTTTCCTTAAAAATCGAAAAACGATATGGGTAAAATGCACTACAGAAAACAGGATATGGGTATTTTGCTTTTCTCGGTATTTAACCCCCCCCCCCCTAATTTGGGGTTTAACCCTCCCCACTCCGGGCCAACTTGCCAATGTATGGTCCAAGTCCCAAGTGACTATCAAATTTATGTTGTTTTTTTGTAAATTTTTAGATTCTCTGGACTTTCAGCAATGTTAAAACAAAGTTTTTATTTAATTTAGCAGTTTATTTAAGTTTTTTCTTAACAGCAAAAATTTTGTACCGAAAATATTGTTATTTTTAGCCTATATTTCACCCCATATTATCAAACATCGTGTTTTAATCATTTTTAAAAATAAAAATCGAGATCTTCAGGTCACAATTGACCTATCTTCTTCATGTTTTTAATAAATATTTGCAGCATGGAAATCTCTAATGGTTTTAGACACGCGTTTAGTACCTTTAGCCATGTCCTTTTTAATTAATTTGATCCATAGAAAAATTCCTAAAAAAAACATGTGCTAAGTTTATGTTGCAGCTATTTTTTTTAAATGATGTACTGCAATTAAGCTTATCAGCAACAAACAGTTGCTATGGAAGCTTAACTTAATAAAACATTCAATACTTAAGGTAATTAGTAAAATATTATTTTAAGTTAGTCTATCCTTTCACAGGTAATATCTAACTTGAAAAATGATCAAATGGCTGCTTTTTTTCAAAACATGAATTTCAGCAGAAGACATCTGCTCTCAATTCTCATGTTGCAGCATATAACATTAACACAATTATAACCTAACAGAGGAATTTGGAATCCTGCAGACATATTATGGATTCTGCAAACATTTTGCTATTCTCCAAAATACTAAAAAACACACAAACACGCAAGTTTTATATGTTAAATTCAGTCAGTTTTATTCGAAACCAGTCCATTTTTGAATATTTTCAAGCATTTATGATAGAGAAAAACAAGACTTATATTCATAGATGAACAGGGGAGGTAGCGGGGTCCCACCCCCCCCAGTGGGGGTACCCAGGGGGGGGGGGGGCGGGGGGCGGCCGCCCCTCCTCCAAAGGGGGGGGGGGCAGGCGTAAGCGCCCGGAAGGGGGTTTTTTGTTAGGGGGGGCCCATACGGTTTTTTAATTTTGGGAATTCTTAAATTTTTATACAGAAACTTTCCTATGCTTTCCAAAAGCATATTAATAATCAAAAAAACCAAATTTTCCCCGCTTCGGGGGGGGGGGTAAATTGACAATTTATCTCAGTTTTTCCATTCAATCGATTTTGCCGCTCAATAATTAAGGCATACATGTTAAATAAAACTACTATAAGCACTAATAACCTTTTATTAACGTTTTAAACACATGTTTTAAATGGATAGGAAAAAAAAAACTTAAATTTTGTTTTAATTATCATCTGGAATTAATTATCATCTGGTCTGGGGGGCTCTCGCCCCCCACACCCCCCATGGGGGCCGCCTTCCCAATAATGGGGGGCAAAAAACTAATACAAAAAACTAATATTAATTTGATTAAAGGTTTAATAAAAAAATTTTCTTAATAACATAAATTGTACATGTCAAAAAAGAGCGATTTTTGGGTAAAAATTGGCTTATAATTTTTTTTTTATCAGAAGCTCAAATCCAAAAAATAACCACAAAAATGAGGTCTACGCGTTCAATTTATGCTATAATGATGTTTTACAATTTGTAATTACTTTTGAATCGGATAAATCGAATTTTGGTACACGTATGGAACTTGTACGGTACAAGTACTAAACGTGTACCAAAAATCAGTTTGAGAATTCCACTCAACAAACATAAATATAAAACATGTTTCTAGGTCAATTCTGACCTTGCGATTTTAATTTTGGGCATTGCAAAGTGATTAAACTACCCTTTAGGATAATAAATGGTGTTTTATAGCCAAAAAAAGGCCTTTTTTTGAAGGTACATTTTATGCTGTTAAGAAATTTTTTTAATAGTGCTTTAACCAATATAAATGAATATTTTTAAGATTGCCGAGAGTCTGGCGGTTTCAAAAATATTTTGACTTTTTTTCTGGTCTTCACCAATTTTGTACAGCAACCGCTTAAGAATGTCTAAAAATTCAGTCGTGAAAAAAAATTAAAAATTTATAAAAATGGATAAATTTAATAAAAAATGTCTTATAATACAATTTAGGCTGATTTTTAGGCTTTGCTTAGGCTTAAGAAAAATAAATCCGATTAAAAATAAGCTTAAATTAGCTTTTTAAAGCAAAAACAAGTTTATTGTCCAGTTTTTGGTGGTCCCATGTGACTATCTAATTTATAGATTTTTTGTAGATTTTTGAACTTTCCGTACTTCCAACAATGTTAAAACAATGATTTTATTATAATTTATTGATTTAATAAATATTTTTTGTTGACAATAAAAATAATGTATCCAAAATATTGTGATTTTTGTGTATATTTATGTCCTATATTAACTAAAATCGTGTTTTAATCAATTTTTAAAGTTCAAATTTGAGATCAATAGGTCAGAATTGACCTAAAAACACGTTTTTATTTTTCAGTATTTGTAGCCTGAAAATCTCTAATCGATTTTTTGGTACACGTTTAGTACCTACACCAACTTGTAAAAATCCATAAACGCGTTGACTGTGGCAAAAAAAATATTAGGAAAACTGCTGTTTGCTGTTTTTTCCTGACTATTCTGTTATTGGCGAATCTGAAAATGTCCTACAGAATCTACAAATTGTCCACAGAAATCCGAAATCCTCAACAAAAAACATTTAACAGCAAGCTGAGCTACACACAAGCAGCCATCAATTTTCTTTTTTTTGACGGTAGTTGTCCTTGAGCCGAAATTTCACTCTGCCATAGAAGACCGACTTACACAAAATTTACCGTATTTTTTTTGTCATTTTCCCGCTGGGTCCTACATACTTTTGTATACCATAACAAAAAGATAAGCAGTTTAGCTACGGAAGTGTCAATTAATCTGAAAAACTAAAAAGGAAATATTTCCATATATTCTATGTAATTCCTTTTATGAATTGACTCTTTCTGGAGTTTTTCAAAATAATATTCACTTGTGCTCCAAAATCTTGTAAAACAATGTTTCGCTCTAAACATTTTACAAGGCCAAAATATAAGGCTTTTGATGGCATTTTCTTTTTACAAAACAAATTTTAGGAGCAAAAATATATACAAAACCAACGCGTTATTTTGTTTTTTTTGAAACCTTGATTAAAAATTTTTACAAAGTCTTTTTCACGATATTAGTATTTTAGTAAAAAAAAACCCAGCGATTTTTACCTTAAAATGGTCGGCCAAACTTCTGAATTAGTAAATAACGCTATATTTAACTCTCTTCTTAAAATTTTTATTCAAATGACAAAGTGCTATTTTTATTATTTTGAATTATTTGTTTCGACAGTTTTCAGCATGAAAAAAAAGCAAAAATATCAATTTGACAAAATACCTGTACTGTTTGTTGAATATTTTTTTGCTTTCCACGTTTCACTAGCAATGGGATCCTAGGGGTTTTTTTTTTAAAAAAATAGTAATATTTTGAGAAACAATTTATTAAAATCAAAAATAAAATAAATCAAGGAGTACACGACACTGTTCTTCTTTTTTAAAATATTTTTTAAACAAAACTTTTTGCAGCAAAGAAGATATTGTTCCAGGAATCAACTGCTCAAAATCCTTATTTCGGCCTTTTTTCAATGACCTAAATATTTAAACAAAAAAACTGTTATAAGGTTTTGGAGCGCAGGATAAAGTTTTACCAAAGAAATGGTTGAAATTCAAATACAAAACTTTTTACCTGATTTTTAAGTGTATATTTTGATACACATCCTCTTTTTAGAAAATTTATAGTTTTTTTAAAACGAAAGTGCAAAACCAACAAACAAAACCATGGGTACTCTCTAAAAGTTGTTAAGAGTTTCACTCTGATGTTCTTGCTTATACTTTTAAAAAAATGAACAAATCAGTTTTTATCGTTTTTCAAATTCAAACCATTAACTAGAGCATGAATACATAAAATTTGGTTCAAAAAGTTTGTACCTCAAATTATTAACAAAAAAACCATTAACAGGCACGCTGTCAAAAATTAAAAAAACTATTAACTGCTTAAAACCTTATTAAGTTGTCGCTTCTTCCATTTCAAACTATTAACAAAAAAATGATTAACATTGGCACGCTGCCAAAAATTAAAAAAACTATAACTGCTAAAACCATAAGTTCCTTCCTCTTCTATCCAAAAACCATACAGCCGCTGTCAAAAATTTATTTAGATTTAATTAACTAACTTGTTTTGCATTTTCAATCACCTAATCAGGAAATACGGGAAATCGCTCGTTTGTTAATAGTTTTAGAAATTTTTTGGCAGGGTTTTATATAGGAAGATTCTATATCTTAATGGTTTTAGCAGTTAATAGTTTTTTTAATTTTTGACAGCGTGCCTGTTAATGGTTTTTGTGTTAATAGTTTAAACCAGAGGAAGTGACAACTTAATGGTTTTAGCAGTTAATAGTTTTTTTAATTTTTGGCAGCGTGCCTGTTAATCATTTTTTTGTTAATAGTTTGAAATGGAAGAAGCGACAACTTAATGGTTTTAGCAGTTAATAGTTTTTTTAATTTTTGACAGCGTGCCTGTTAATGGTTTTTTTGTTAATAATTTGAGGTACAAACTTTTTGAACCAAATTTTATGTATTCATGCTCTAGTTAATGGTTTGAATTTGAAAAACGATAAAAACTGATTTGTTAATTCTTTTTAAAAGTATTAAGCAAGAACATCAGAGTAAAACTCTTAACAACTTTTAGAGAGTACCCATGGTTTTGTTTGTTGGTTTTGCACTTTCATTTAAAAAAACTATAAATTTTCTACAAAGAGGATGTGTATCAAAATATACACTTAAAAATTCAGTAAAAAGTTTTGTCTTTGATTTCAACCATTTCTTTGGTAAAACTTTATCCTGCGCTCCAAAACCTTATAACAGTTTTTTTGTTTAAATATTTTTAGGTCATTTAAAAAAGGCCGAAATAAGGATTTTGGGCATTTTATTCTGGAACAATATCTTCTTTGCTGCAAAAAGTTTTGTTTAAAAAATATTAAAGAAAGAACAGTGTCGTTTACTCCTTGATTTATTTATTTTTGATTTTAATAAATTATTTCTCGAAATATTACTATTTTTTTAGAAAAAAACCCCTAGGATCCCATTGCTTGTGAAACGTGGAAAGCAAAAAAATATTCAACAAACAGTACAGGTATTTTATCAAATTATATTTTTGCTTTTTTTTCATGCTGAAAACTGTCGAAACAAATAATTCAAATAATAAAAATAGCACTTTTTCATTTGAATAAAAATTTTAAGAAGAGAGTTAAATATAGCGTTATTTACTAATTCCAAAGTTTGGCCGACCATTTTAAGGTAAAAATCGCTGGGTTTTTTTTTACTAAAATACTAATATCGTGAAAAAGACTTTGTAAAAATTTTTAATCAAGGTTTCAAAAAAAACAAAATAACGCGTTGGTTTTGTATATATTTTTGCTCTAAAATTTGTTTTGTAAAAGAAAATGCCATCAAAAGCCTTATTTTTGGCCTTGTAAAATATTTCGACGAAACATTGTTACAAGATTTTGGAGCACAAGCTAATATTTTTATAAAAAACTCCAAAAGAGTCAATTCATAAAAGAATTACATGAATATATGGAAATATTTCCTTTTTAGTTTTTCAGATTAATAGACACTTCGTAGCTAAACTGCTTATCTTTTTGTTATCATACAAATATATGTAGGACCCAGCGGGAAAATGACAAAAAATACGGTAAATTTGTGTAAGTCGGTCTTATTATGGTCAGAGTGAAATTTCCACTCAAGGACAACTACCGTCAAAAAAAGAAAATTGATGGCTGCTTGCTGTATCAGCTCAGCTTGCTGTTAAATGTTTTTTGTTGAGGTTTTTGGATTTCTGCGGACGATTTGTAGATTCTGGGGACATTTTCAGATTCGCCAAATAATCAGAATAGTCAGAAAACACACAAACCGCAGTTTTCCTAATATTTTTTTGCCACAGTCAACGCGTTTATGGATTTTTACAAGTTGGTACAGGTACTAAACGTGTACCAAAAATCGATTAGAGATTTTCAAGCTACAAATACTAAATAAAAACATGTTTCTAGGTCAATTCTGACCTGAAGATCTCGATTTTAAACTTTAAAAACTTATTAAAGCATGATTTTTGATAATATGGGGTAAAATATAGGCAAAAATTACAATATTTTGGGTACACAATTTTTACTGTTAAGAAAAAATATTAATTAACCGTTAAATTAAAATAAAAACTTTGTTTTAACATTGCTGGATGTCCGGAGAATCTAAAAATTTACAAAAAATCTATAAATTCGATAGTCACATGGACCACCAAAAATATGGACAACAAATTTGTTTTTGCTTAAAAACCTAATTTAAGCTTATTTTTAATCGGATTTATTTTTTCTAAGCCTAAGCAAAGCCTAAAAATCAACCTAAATTGTATTATAAGTCATTTTTATTAAATTATCCCATTTTTTAAATTTTAATTTTTTTCACGACTGAATTTTTAGACATTCTTAAGCGGTTGCTATACAAAATTGGTGAGGACCAGAAAAAAAGTCAAAATATTTTTGAAACCGCCAGACTCTCGGCAATCTAAAAAATATTCATTTATATTGGTTAAAGCACTATTAAAAAAATTTCTTAACAGCATAAAATGTACCTTCAAAAAAAGGTCTTTTTTTGGCTATAAAACACCATTTATTATCCTAAAGGGTAGTTTAATCACTTTGCAATGGCCAAAATTAAAATCGCAAGGTCAGAATTGACCTAGAAACATGTTTTATATTTATGTTTGTGGAGTGGAATTCTCAAACTAATTTTTGGTACACGTTTAGTACTTGTACCGTACAAGTTCCATACGTGTACCCAAAATTCGATTTATCCGATTCAAAAGTAATTACAAATTGTAAAACATCTTTATAGCATAAATTGAACGCGTAGACCTCATTTTTTTGGTTATTTTTTGGATTTGAGCTTCTAATAAAAAAAAATTATAAGCCAATTTTTACCCAAAAATCGCTCTTTTTTGACATGTACAATTTATGTTATTAAGAAAATTTTTTTATTAAACCTTTAATCAAATTAATATTAGTTTTTTTTGTATTAGTTTTTTGCCCCCCATTTCTGGGGGGCGGCAGCCCCCCCAGAAATGGGGGGTCTGGGGGGCGAGAGCCCCCCAGACCAGATGATAATTAATTCCAGATGATAATTAAAACAAAATTTAAGTTTTTTTATTTCTATCCAATTAAAACATGTGTTTAAAACGTTAATAAAAGGTTAATAGTGCTTATAGTAGTTTTATTTAACATGTATGCCTTAATTATTGAGCGGCAAAATCGATTGAAATGGAAAAACTGAGATAAATTGTCAATTTAAACTGCCCCCGAAGCGGGGAAAATTTGGTTTTTTGATTATTAATATGCTTTTGGAAGGCATCAGGAAAGTTTCTGTATTAATATTTAAGAAAAAAAATTTTCTCTCCCAAAATTCAAAAATCGTAAGGGTCCCCCCTTACAAAAAACGCCCTTACGGGCGCTTACGGCTGCCCCCCCCCCTTTGGAGAAGGGGCGGCCGCCCCCCCCAGCCCCCCCTGGGTACGCCACTGGGGGGGTGGACCCCGCTACCTCCCCTGTTCATCTATGAATATAAGTCTTGTTTTTCTCTATCATAAATGCTTGAAAATATTCAAAAATGGACTGATTTCAAATAAAACTGACTGAATTTAACATATAAAACTTGCGTGTTTGTGTGTTTTTTAATATTTTGGAGAATAGGCAAAATGTTTGCAGAATCCATAATATGTCTGCAGGATTCCAAATTCCTCTGTTAGGTTATAATTGTGTTAATGTTATATGCTGCAACATGAGAATTGAGAGCAGATGTCTTCTGCTGAAATTCATGTTTTGAAAAAAGCAGCCATTTGATCATTTTTCAAGTTAGATATTACCTGTGAAAGGATAGACTAACTTAAAATAATATTTACTAATTACCTTAAGTATTGAATGTTTTATTAAGTTAAGCTTCCATAGCAACTGTTTGTTGCTGATAAGCTTAATTGCAGTACATCATTTAAAAAAATTAGCTGCAACATAAACTTAACACATGTTTTTTTAGGAATTTTTCTATGGATCAAATTAATTAAAAAGGACATGGCTAAAGGTACTAAACGCGTGTCTAAAACCATTAGAGATTTCCATGCTACAAATATTTATTAAAAACATGAAAAAGATAGGTCAATTGTGACCTGAAGATCTTGATTTTTATTTTTAAAAATGATTAAAACACGATGTTTGATAATATGGGGTGAAATATAGGCTAAAAATAACAATATTTTCGGTACACAATTTTTTCTGTTAAGAAAAAACTTAAATAAACTGCTAAATTAAATAAAAACTATGTTTTAACATTGCTGAAAGTCCAGAGAATCTAAAAATTTACAAAAAAAAACATAAATTTGATAGTCACTTGGACTTGGACCATACATTGGCAAAATGGCCCGGAGTGGGGGGGGGGGTTAAACCCCAAATTAGAGGGGGGGGGGGGTTAAAATCTGAGAAACACAAAATACCCATATCGTTTTTTTTCTGGGGTGCATTTTACCCATATCGTTTTTCGATTTTGAAGGAAAAATAGGTAAAAAACGCTAATTTTAGGTCAAAAAGCCCTTTTTATAGCATTTTTGAGCTTTTTATTGCTTAAAACGATCATTTTGATCTCAAAACTTAAGTTTGGAGGCAGTTGGAAGTCATTTTAAAGACAATTTTTTTCTTCATTTTTCCAAAATTGGGGGAGGGTTAACCTTTTCTTCCCCCCCACTTCTGAGTGGGGGGGTTAAACTCCCCTTCTCAGAATTTGGGGGGGTTAACCCCCCCAACTCTCCCCCCCCGTGCCCATGTATGATTTGGACCACCCAAAATATAGACAACAAAGTTGTTTTTGCTTAAAAAGCTAATTTAAACTTAGTTTTGATCAGATTTAGTTCTCCTAAGCAAGGCCTAAAAAAATTAATTGTATTACAGGGCATTTTTATTAAATTATAATTTTTTTTTAATTTTAATTTTTTTCACAACTGAATTTTGCGAGCTTTTTAAGTGGTTGCTATACAAAATTTGGTGAGAACCAGAACAAAAGTAAGAATAGTTTTAGAACCGCCAGACTGGAGGCAATCTAACAAATATTCCTTTTTGTTTAAAACACTATTAAAATAACTTTCTTAACAGTATAAAATGTACCTTCATAAAAAGGTCAATTTTTTGGCTCTTAAAAACCATTTATTTTCTAAAAGGGTAGTTTAATCACTTTTTAATGGCCAAAATTAAAATTGAAAGCTCAGATTTAACATAGAATCATGTTTTTTATTTATGTTTGTTAGGTGGAATTCTCAAAATAATTTTTGGTACATGTTTATTACTTGTACCAAGGACATGTATTAGACTTGTACCATTGAAAAAATATGCTTGCAATTGACTTTAGTTTTTTTCCACAAAAAATGGTCCAATTTATTTTTTACTGGTCATAACTAAATTAAACCAAATTTGGTGTGCACCTTAATTAAATTTTCTGCAAAAAATTTCATCAATTTTCCTTAAATTATCAACTGCATTGCTCCAAAAGCATTTAGTTAACCCATTTTTTAAATATAAGATGTATCTACTAAACTATAGATAATATTTTATTATTTTTAACAATTTAATTAATATCTATCATGATGGTCCCTTCTTCATTCTTTCTTCCTGTGACAATATTGAGAGCTTCTCCTACGATGACCCTAGTTCTTCTAAAATGATTTTCCAGTATAATTCGTTCATAATCACAAAACTATGTTGTAACAAATAATTATTACTGAAAACAAATTGTGTAAAAACATTGCAAAACAATAACAAAGTAATGAAACTTAAGGGGTGACCAATTAAAAAATTTAAAATGTTTTGATGGTTTTTACCTTTGAAATTAAAATTTTGCAAAATTAGCCACAAATGAAAATGGTTTGAAAAGATAAAATGTGCAATGATATTGCACTATTTACAAATTTAATGATATAATTGGGGAGGCATACCCCCCAAATCTGGAAGGCTGGCCACCTATGGTCTAAACCCCCCTCCTGACCACCAAAACTCCACTCACCCCCTAGACCCCCTGGCTACATATGTGCCTCAGCCCTCAAATACCCCATTTTTTGCGTTTTTAGTACTGCAACCCCCCAATTTATAGGGGGGCTGTCCCAGGTACCCACAAATTTTTAAGAGGAGTGCTGGCAGTAATCAGGAATTTGGGGGAATAACCCCCTTTTCCCCCTGTCCATCTATACCTACAACCCCCTCCCCTTTTAAAAAATTTGTAAGGAGTACATCCTTTCATTCCAAAATTCTCAACACTAATGTTAAACATTTTTGAACTAAAAATGTTTTGCATTTTATTTTTAAAACGCAAATAAAAGCAAAAACAATTTACTTCATGCAAAGTGCAAAAAAATCCCCTTTTTAACAGTATTTTACAAATTTGTAGCACAAATTACAGGTTAAAAAAATTTGTATGGAAAGCAACCCATCTACTGCAACCCCCCTTGTTTTTTAAAAAAACTTGTATGAAGTGCAACCCTCTATTCTATAATTCTACCAACGCCCCTAAGGCTACTCCTAGATTTTAAAAAGAAGTTGCGATAAAACCCCATCCAACTTAAAACCCCATCCAACTTCCATTTTCCCTACCCTCTTAAAATAATTAAGAGCCAAAAATGTTAAATTTGAAAGGTGCTAATTTTTAGAATTAAGATTATAAACAAAAAACACTATTTAACAAAAAAAAGTAAAAAAATTCTGTTCAAAATCATACTCTTCTCCAATTGGGCCAATAGCATTAGAAAAGTTAAGTTCATCTTCAGTTCTTATTTCTTCACAATCCCTTAATTTCAAACAAACATTAGGCATTTAGTTACACATTATTCATGGATGGAAAAGATTTGGAAGATTGATAAAAATTTCATTAGATCTATGAAATAAAATTACTTAACAGATTCTTAGCTTAAAATAACTATTGCATTATAACATTATCACTTTGTTTTTAAATGTACTGTTGACATTTTCTTTTGTTCGAATCACCATTGCATTGCAGAAATAAATTTAAAGTGATAATAATTCTACACAACAGTAAGAATACTAATTATTTGTAAAATTTAGGTATGTATACTAATTTTGTTTTAAATTCTCAATGGTTTTTGGTTGTTTGATTTTGTGTTTTACGTTAGTGGCAACAGACTATTACAACATAAAGGCATAACCTATACAAAACCGGCAAGACCGAGTTGACAAGTTATGTACATCTCCATGACAGTACATTGAATGCTTTTTAGCTTTATTTTATAAATATATTTGTGAATTTCATTGCAACTGAGATTTTTTATCAAAATTAACCCATTTTAAAAATAAACTGATTTATTAACGAAAAATTTGCTTTTATTTTTAAGATAACATATATTATGCTGGTCATTTTATTTATTTTTCATTTAAACTCTATTTTAATTTTAATTTTTGATGGTGTTTTCAAAAAAACTCCATTTTTAATGTTCCTTAAGTTCATGTACAGTTCCTTAAGTTGAAATAGTCTATTAAGTTGCAAATTTAGTTTTGTTAATAAAATATGAGTTTTCTTATCTGATGTCATGTCACATGTTAACATTTCAAAAATTAGTCCACATCCAATTAATAAATAGTTGAGATCATACATAGGTAAGTTTGTCCATAGTGGGGATTTAAATTTGGATTTAGGCTGGCCCGGGGGGTTAAAATCTGAGGAATGGATTTTACCCATGCCCATAGGTGTTGGTCAGATCTGCTAGGGGGTCATCCCCCTGGTGAAAGGCCAAAATTTTTACAGAAAGAAGCATTTTGAAGCTACCTACTAGGTACTTAAAGGAGGGGTGCAAAGTCAAACTTTTTCTCTTCGATTTTGATGAAAATTTTTGGTAAAAATCTTATCCCTGCCCCCAAAAGCCCACAAATTTTTTTCAACAAAATATCTCCAGTGATTCAGAAGTTATGACCCCTCAAAATGGCGTTTTTTTTGGCAAATCTGTATGTGAAAGATTGCTCAATGAGTATAACGATTTATGTTACAAATCATGCATTCAAAGAAAGCGGCTACTTTTTACTTTGGTATAATACCTTGATCATTAAGATTGGTACAGTATTTGTTGAAATATTGCGTTTTGCATACAAAAAACCTGCAATTTTTTTGCCACAAAATGAAGTGAAGGAAAAAAAAGTTGGGCAAACTTCATAAAATCATTGCCATTGTTATTACTTATTGAGCACTCTTTCACATACAGAATCGTCGAAAAACGCCATTTTTAGGGGTTCATAACTTTTGAATCACAATATATTATGTTGAAAAAATTTTTGTGGGCTTTTGGGGGCAGGGATAAGATTTTTACCAAAAATATTCATCAAAATCAAAGACAAAAAGTTTGACTCTGCAGCGCACCTTTAAAACTTTTGTTGGGTGCCACGTGGCAGTAATATTCATTTTAAAAACATTTTTTTAAAATTTTTCCGAAATTAAGGGTTTAACATTTTCTGCTCCCTTCTTTTAAGTAGTAAGGGGGGGTTACACCCTGGTCAGATTTTGGAGGGACAAACCCCTTCAAATTCCTTCTTACTATGTATTCATAGGTGGCAAGCCTCCCAGATTTTGGGGGAGGTATACATAACCCCATAGATGTTTTTTTTTTGGGGGGGACAGAGGGGTCCACCCCCCCTAGAGCCAAAATTTTGGACCTCCCCCTAGAAAAAATTCAGGGGGGCTCCCCCTCCCCCCCAAAGCTCAAGAGCGGTCCGGCTTGACTCCCCCCCTAGCAAAGCTGACCCCCCCCCTCCTGACCAATTTGGAAGTATATTTTTTTATTTACTGTCAAAAATACGGTTTTTTAGTTCAAAACAGTGTTTAAATACACTTTTTAGGCCTAAATAGGCTGTTTTACTACATAAAATTCAATATTAGACCTAAAAACACTTAAATTATTGTGTTAAAATTTTGCTAAAAAATTGGACCCCCCTGCCCCCCCCCCCTAAATTTGAAATCTCGCACCCAGGTTCGACCCCCCCTAAAAAGGCAGGGGGGTCTGGACCCCCCTAAAAAATTTTGGCCTTCCACCCAGGGGTGGACCCCCCCTAGTGGACCCGACCAAAAACACCTTTGCATAACCCTTGAATTTCGGGGGGAGGGGATTTCCCAGAATTTTGTTAGGGGGTATACCATATACCTCAAATGCCCCATTTTTTGCATTGTTAGTACTTTAGTACTACTAAAATGAATCAAATTGTAGGGGGAATGTCCAGGCAACAATATATAACACAAGAGAATGTCCGACTGTACACTAAATTTTTGACCAAAATTTTGCAAGAAAAATTTTTAACAGTGTTCAGTGGGAACTGCGACTTCTTTCTCAATCTCTTTATTTGCACTGCAATTATTTTTGCACTGTGAGTCTGCCTGCACAACAAAAAAAAACAAAACAGAGCAAAAATTTTGTGTTTAACTGAGTAAAATTCGTTTTTTTAACCTTAGGACGTTAAATTTTTTTAGTTTTAATAAAATAAAGTAACTTTTCTCCAATGTTTTAAAATTAAGTAAAACAATGAAGGAAAGTGTTTTACTCCATTGAAAATGACTAGCAGCATCTGTATTTTTTTTGCGCAGCCAGACTTGCAGTGCAAAAATAATTGCAGTGCAAATAAAACAGTAAAGAGTGCAAAAGAAGTCGCAGTCGCCACTACAAAAAAACTAACACTATTAAAAATCGCAGTGCAGGAAAACTAGCAGAAAATGGCGGATCTTGCAAGAAAAGTCGCACAAAAATTTGAAAGTTCAACTTTTCTCGCAAATTTTTGGTCAAAAATTTAGTGTACAGTTGGACATTCTCTTGTGTTATATATTCTTGATCCAGGGAATCCCCAACTTTTAATAAAGGGGGGTTTGGCAATAATTCAGATTTTTAAGGCGGTATAACTTCTCCAAACTCCCTTGCCTTGCCCTCCTATGAATCATTTAACCCTCTGAAATAGTTATTTCAGTTCCATGGATGGCAACCCTAATGAGTTTTGCAAAAGGAATTATCCTTCCCACCAAATTTGGGGGACAAGGGTGCTCAAAAATTAATTTTTAGGTACCTATACTCAGACATGTGCACTGCCCCCCCCCCCCCCCCCCGGGTTAAAACGGGGGGGGGCAATTCCAAAATGGGGGGGCACGGGGGGGGCAACTTTTTTGAAACGGGGGGGGGGGAGCAATAAAACGGGGGGGGGGGGGGCAAGCAGGGGGGAAAGAAAAAAAGAGAAAAAAAAGAAGGGAAAAGGGAAAAAAGGACAAAAAAAGCGGATTTAAGGTAAAAATAGGTCTAAAATGGCTTAAAATACATTGAAATAGGCTAAAAACTGCAAAAAATTCGCGATGATGGCGTCATCATAGGTCAAAAATGGCGTAATATTTTTGGGGTATTTTTTCTTTTTTTGGGGGGGGGGGGGGGCAATAAAACGGGGGGAGGGCAAATCCTCCAATAAAACGGGGGGGGGGGCATTTTCAGACCGTGCACAGGTCTGTATACTTTAAATAACCCTGTTTTAAAATTTTTAGTTTTTAGTTCCAAATTTTGGAAGCGTGTTTGAGAACCCAAAAATTAAATGGGTGTCAAAAGCTCTGAAAATTCCCTCTACATATATAAAGTTAAGCCCAAATTTATGAAAAACAAAGAGAAAAATTGCCTTAAATTGTAAGTGCCCATCTTAACCAAGCCGAAAATATATAATATAACAAAAAAAGAGCAACTCCTATATAAAAATTAAGTTAGAGGTTGCTATTTATAATAATCCTCTCATTTCAAAGGCGTTCTCATTATAATGGCATATTTGCCATTATAATTCACACTAATTAAAATGGAGAATAAACCATTATAATGGCATTTCAAATTCATATAAACAATTAGAATATACAAAATATTTACAAATTAGATAAAATTTTATATATTTTCAACAATATTTACTTTTGAGAAACTATAATTAAAAACAAAACCAAGATCTTTTTCAAATGGCTAAATATTTCACTTCAAGCCATTATTTCACTTGTAAGAATATATGTGACATAAAACTAAGTTAAGCCATTATTATGAGAGTGCTATTTGAATTTGAAGCTCCTCACTTACAAATTACTAAAATAGGTATGTAAAATGTAGCTCACTTAAAGTTGGCGTAGGAAGACATATTTCTTTTGTATGGGGTGACATTCCATTTTCCACCAATTTTTTTCATAATAAATATTTTCTTTTTTTTTGCTGCAATAGCTATCTGTTTTTGTAATCTAAAAAGCTATGTTTTTGTAATCTAAAAATTGTAACCATTCATTAGATTTTTAATATTTAAATTTGTAATTTCAAAAACAAAAATTATTTTTTAATTTAGGCAAAAAATAAAAACTTCCTCCAATCATAAATTGCTAAAATATAAATCCCATAAATTTAGGGAAAAAATTTATACAATACAATTTAAAATCTTACTGGACGTATCTTTGTTTGCATTTTTCTTTGTGGATTTGATCAATGACATCATAAATTATTCTAAAACATTCAGATAATAAAAAGCAAAGCTCTGTGTATGCAGTGGTTTCAAGTCAACACTTTCCATCTTCTGCAGAGAAGGGTATGTTGTAATGCAGACCTGTGCACGGTCTGGAAATGCCCTCCCATTTTATTGTAGGATTTGCCCCCCCCCCCCCCGCCAAAAAATGAAAAAGTATTCTAAAATTATGACGCCATTTTTGACCTATGATGACGCCATCATTGCAATTTTTTGCAGTTTTTAGCCTATTTCAATGTATTTTAAGCCATTTTAGACCTATTTTTACCTTATTTTCGCTTTTTTTGTCCTTTTTTTCGTTTTCCCTTCTTTTTTTTCTTTTTTTCTCCTTTTTTCTCTTTTTTTTCTTTCCCCCCTGCTTGCCCCCCCGTTTTATTGCCCCCACATTTCAAAAAAGTTGCCCCCCGTATCCCCCTGTTTTAAAATTGCCCCCCCCCTTGAAATGGGGGGGGGGGGCAGTGCACAGGTTTGGTAATGTTATAATATTAACTTAACGCTAGTTATCAATACTGAAAACACTAAAATTGTTTAATTTTATTAATTTTTGAAGATTTTTATTGCTTAAAATATTTATTTTCACCTAAAAATATTGACCTAAAAGAAGCAGAGAGAAACAAGGCAGAGATGTTTCAGGGTTTCATTTTTTTTGGGGGGGAGGCCGATTTCAGTATAGAAAAAATTTTTTTGGGGGGGGCAAACCACCCATATAATTTTTGAAAAGGTTAAAAAAGCAAGGATAAATGCAAATGAAGCTATATGCACTATTTTTGTATTAATAACATTTTACATAGGTCACCGACCTTTAACGGCTCAGGGGGGGTCCACACCCCGGGGTGTGGAGGTTTTTGACCTCCAGGGGGGGGTCACACCCCGGGGTGTTTTTTTTGAAAAAATGCATGGGGGGGGGTGGTCACACCCCGGGGTGTTTTTTTTGACCAAAATTGACAATTTTTTGACGAAATTTGACCATTTTTTAAGCATTTTTTGGGATTGTCTGGTGGGGGGGTGGTCAAAAATGGGCCTTAGGGGCGGGGGGGGCGGGGGGGAGGGGGGGGGGGGGGGGGGTCAGGGGTTCAAGGGGGTCGATGGGGGAGAGGGGTCAAAAATGGGCCTTAGGGGGGGGGGTAGGTCTCAGAGGCCGTAGGGGGGGGTGACCTCCCCCTACCCCCCCCCCCCCCCCTTCGGTGACCTATGATTATGTAATGTTTTTTAGCAGTACAAACATGTCTTCTTAAGTAAAAACTACATTAGCAGACATTGGCAAAGCCTGCATTTTACAAAAATTGGATTTAGAGACTTTAAGTCCCCCTGGCTACACCCAAACTGTAAAACAAATCATGAGCAGCATCTCCATGTTTTTTAGAGAACCTATATGAAAAAATATATAAAGCCATTGTTGTGGGCAGCTGGAAATTTTAGGAGGGTGAAAGGTATATATACAAATCAACCAAATATGATTGTTTGTTTTGCATTATGTGTAGTACTTATTGTTTATTAAAATTATTGTACTTTTTTCAACAACATTAAGCAAAATCAATGGCAAGAAATATGCTTTAACGCATAGTATGGAACTTTACTGATGAGCAAAGCAAAGCGGAATTTTTTTTTTGCTTTTTGGGGGGCATTTTTGTAAAAAAAAACAATTTTAGAGGTTGACGCAGAGAGATTAGCAAGGCACTGGAAAATTTTGGAATTGGACAATTTTTGGCCTCTAACCCCCAAATTTTACTATTTGGCGATCATTTTTTGGGGGGGGAACGGCTGCCCCTCCCTGCCAAACCACTATCCTTATTTTTTCCCCCTGTCTGACCATTTTGGGGAGGGGGGCAATCACCCCCCTCTCTGCCTCCCCCTGGTTACGTCCCTGAAACAAGGGCAGGATTTTAGAAAAGGGGGTTTATACAATTTGAATAGAGGATCCCCCCATTGATGAACACGGTCAAAAAGCTAGGGGTGTTTAACCGAGGTAAATGACATTTCAAAATCGGGGGGTCCTAGGGGGAATTGAACCCTTTGAAGTCCTAGAGGGGAATCCCTTTGAAGTTGCACTATGCAAAAATTCTTCTTACTTGTTTTCAAGAGGCTCTTTAGAAAATGTTGTGTTTATTGTCAATTCCGCATCATTATTAAAATTTAGATCTGTGCTGAAAGCAGAGAAAAAATTAAAAACATAAATAAGGTAACTTTTTTAAAAGTTATTTGTTGCAGGGGAAAAATATTCTTATGTGCACACATGGTTTTTATTTCAACATTGGGCTTGCCTTGCCTTTAGGTCAGTAATAACATTAAAAATTTGAAATTCTGAGATGTACATAAAGCTACAAAATTTATTTTAAATTTTTTTTTTGAAGAACAAAGATGTGAAGGCACTTAATTTTTGGTTAAAGTTTTTTTTGGATATAAATTTTACACAAAATGCAAAATGTTTTTAATTCCTTGTAACATTTTAAATGTTGATTCAGTGGACTCAACATTTAAAACACTTTAAAGTTTGACACAGTGGACTGCCCCCTTCTTTCCTTAATTATAATATGTTTTCTTGCGTCTAAATTTAGGGGAAGGTGAAGAATTTACATTATTGTTTTAGATTGGCATGTACCAAATTAAAATGTTTCTCTTGTAAAATAGTTCATGTGTATTTTTGCTTTAACAGAGAGTAGTAATGACATAAAGTTTAAATATTCAACTTTATATATAATGCCCTGATAAGTTACTCTAATTTTTGAATTTCAGGTGTTTAATTTTGTCTTGATATTTAAACCCATAAACACCGCAACATAATTTATTTGATGGCCACATTATAGTTTTTTTAACTTATTTATGCAAAAATATTTATTATTACTTACACTGTTTTGTAAATTGATGCTGTTGTAATGATATTTTCTTGTTTTTTTTTATTATGTGACAAAGTTTTCTCTTCATATGTTTGTTTGAATTTTGTTTTTTTGTGTTTTGTGTTTATTCAGTGATGTCTCATTTCAACGCAGTTTAAATATCCGAAAAAAATTAAACAAACATGCTGTTAAGTTTTGTATATGTATAATTGGAAATTTAAAATACAAATTTAGCAGCAGCAGCCATTTTTTAGATGTATTTATATAACATACTATATCATTTTGATCATGCTATCCTCTTTTTGGTTTCAAGTTTTAACCGGTTTTGAAAGTTTCATTGATTTAAGTCTTTTTTCTGAACAAAATTACTGTAATTATAGTTTTAATTCAAGAAAAAATTAACCTAACAAAAAAGTTATTACTGCTTGGGGAACATTGCTTATGATGTAAATATTGTTACATTTTTAAATAATATTTGTTTGCGGCCACTTGTATTGACATTTTTCTTTTTGTTTATGTGTTTTAATAAAGATGTTTTTTATGAGTAGTGCTAAGTTTTATCTTAGTGCTAACATTATATTTATTCCAAAAAATAGAAAACAATTCAGCAAAACTAATAGACACCACACATGCATTATATAACATCAAGTATTAAAATAAATTATATTAACAAAATAAACAAAAAAATCATATCAGTAAATATACTATCAAAATTTTTATATGATTTTCAGCTTTGGCAATTTTATTAACTGTTTAATGCCATTTTATTAGCTGAATTAAATACTTAAGAAAAAGCGTTTGCAATTTAAAATTCACTCTGTTGTACAGCTGTTAGTAGTCCTTGCTTGACTAAATGACCGACCAGATTTGCTCTTCTAAGTAATTACAGTATATTTATTCATTTTCCAGCTGGGTCCCGGCTATACTGGCATGATGAAGGATTTTTAACTATGAAGTGCCTATA